>JAKTSX010000019.1:0-192628 GCA_030580455.1 Barnettozyma sp. UFMG-CM-Y5996
CCATTGCTGGCCCAGACGCTCCTTGGACTACCCTCCCTGAGTTTTTCGAGAGTACTTCTCTGAACACGAGCATTGAATCTATTTCTGAGGATGTTCCAGCCCAGGCCTCAGACGACATACCAGCTGAATCTTCAGATGATGTACCAGCTGAGTCCTCAGAGGAAACTCCAGCTGAATCCTCAGACGCGGCACCAGCTGAATCATCATATGACGTCCCAGCTGAATCCTCAAACGACGTCCCAGCTGAATCCTCAAACGACATTCCAGCTCAATCCTCTGATGATGTTCCAGCTGAATCCTCAGATGAGACACCAGCTGAATCATCAGATGATATCCCAGTTCAATCCTCAGACGAAACTCCAGCTGAATCCTCAGATGAGACACCAGCGCAATCTTCAGAGGATGTTCCAGTTCAATCCTCAGATGATGTCCCAGCTGAGTCTTCGCAGGACATTCCAATAGAATCTTCCGACTACTTTGACGAAGGTACGACTACCATTGCTGGCCCAGACGCTCCTTGGACTACCCTCCCTGAGTTTTTCGAGAGTACCTCTGAAAACACGAACAGCGAACCTACTTCAGAAGCTTCTGAAGAGGTAGCAAGTGAATACGTACCATCATCTACTGTTTCTGCAGACACTTGGTCATCATCTGTGTGCTTGGTCGCCGACTATGTCACTGCAACGCAAACTGTATTGACGGATGTTCCACAATATGATGAATCACAGCGTATAACAGGTTGGAGTGCTGATACCAGTGAGGTCTTGTACGTTTCTACAAGGTGTTTGAGCTCTAGTAACATTGTATCGATTTCATATTCATCTGATGACATATCGAGCTATGGTGTTACTTACTTCACCGAGAGCATTGAGGTGACACATATTAGTACAATGACTGAGGTCATAACTGAGACATCTACCAACGTTGTCTATGTAAGAAGAGCATTTGAAAGTGAAACTGTTCCAGCAACCGTTATAACTACAAACACATGTGATTCAACTGGTCACTGCTCTGATGTGGAGATTACAACTGGTTACTCCGTTATCACTACAACTGACGATAAAGGAGCTGCTACTGAAGTTACCACGTTCTTCCCATTGACAACAGACTCGGATTCGTTAGCTACGCCTACTGAAAAGGTTCCAGCAAAGGGTGTCGAAGTTCCAACAACTGTGGTAACCTCAACTTCTTGCGATGTAAATGGAAATTCCTGTAGAGATGTTGTTGTCACTACTGGTTACACAGTTGTTACCGAAACAATTGGAGGTGTCGTGACTGAATATGTTACGTACTGCCCACTGACAGAGGAAGCCACTGGTACAGTGCATGTTACTCCAGCAGGTTCTGTTGAAACCACTGTCATTACTACTACTGCTTGCAAAGAGAATGGTGAATGTTCAGAGGCTACTCTCACCGGAGGTTATGTTGTTGTCACCAACACTGTTGATGGTGAACTATTTGAAACTACTGAATGGCACCCACTAGCAGCTGAAGAACCGGAAACCGATGGAAGTGTATCTACCAGATATGCTGAATCGACTACTGTTATTACAACTCAAGTCTGTGATGCCTCTGGCAATTGTGCTGATTCGGAAGTCACTACAGGCTACGCCATCATTACTAAGACCATCTCTGGCACTGTCCATGAGTTCACCACATACCACCCACTAGAGACCGAGTATCTTGACGATACAATCGCTGTTACAGGCACGCTGCCACTCGAAACTGAGGGTGCCGGTTCAGCTGACAGTGTTGTTGGCGACCGCACAGTGACAGGTGACGCCGAAGGTCCAACAGAAGGCGCGGACGGTATCTACAAAGATCCACTACCGCAACTACAACCTTCTGGTGCCCCATCTAGTGGCAACGGAACTGTTCCAGGTGTCCAGATTCAAACTGGTGGTGCGTCTGCATTGAAGCTGAACAAGTCATTATTCGCATCAGTGTTCATCATCTTCTATTTTATGTGATGCGATTTTGTCCTCCCTAGCATGAGATGGTGCGCTTTCAGTCATTAACTACTGAGATAGTGGGATGCTTATTCCTGCAATCTCCATATCACCTTATCCGTCCATCATTTTAAGCAATTCTTTTGTTTCTCCAGTCTTGCGGATCTTCGAGCTCTTCCTATGACTCTTGTCATCTGTTCCGACCAGAACCCCACCACGCACCAATGTATTCACCATTGAAAGTGGGAGTGGTGGTGATTATTATTTTTGATTATTGTTAATCAGCATACTATTTTAGCATCGTTCTTAGAAATTAGAAATACATATATATAATACAATATTATAGATGCTCCTTGTAGGCTGGCTCAAACTGCCCGAGACTTCTACTGCTACAAGTGTGTCCCAACCGCCTAAACTGGCATGCTTACATAATAATCAGCTAAGCACCAAACGATGAGTGGGAATTAGATTACCCTATGTGTATCTTCAAATTGACACATTAGCAATGCAATGTCCCATCAAGCAGCCAAGCAGGGCCTTTCAGCTCACTAATCAGGTCTTCGACAATAAAGCACTCAAAAGTGAACACCTTGAAGGCGTCGAGCGCTGACTGAGGCACATGAATCAGAAGTTTTACAGCCCCTGAAACTATTGCCGCCGCGCGATGTGGAGTCTGATACCAAAATTGATCCCTAGATGACTATCAAGGCGAATCTGATGACGATCAAGGAGGGTTTGAAGAAGGAGAAGAAGAAGAGGCTAGACGAGAGGGACAGCGATCTGCTAATCATAACTCTCAGGCAAGAGTAAGCGGCCTACACAAGAAGGCTAAAACTCGGAGCAGTGCTTTTAATGCTTGAACACAAGACAACAACAGTGGCTGTAGCGCATACTCAACCCCACAATCATCTTCAGAATTATCAGCCTGCGATGAGGGTAAAGTCAATTAGAAGCCAGTGCGCTCATTATGTCTTGGGAGATTGAAGCACATTTTAACTGGATATTCAGCAGAGTCGATGGGAAAGTCTGACTGGAGTATCAGGAAATTCGATAGCAGGACATCTTGATTTCAAGTGCTACCATATGGTACGTATAAGCTACGTGAGGATGAGTTCCATAATTACTTTTCTTCTAGAAAATCTGATTATCAGCATTAATTGAGGGGATGGAAGAGCTTGAAAGGATCTGAACGCACAACCTCACTGAAATGCAAAAAGCTGGTTCATCATTGTGCAAAGATATTCCTATTCCAAAGATCTTATTCAGGGGAGAGCAACTGCACCTGAATCTTGGTCGGTTAAGAGATTGTAATGATCTGGGATTCTTCAACTCAAGCCAGAAGCGATCGGTGGAGAAAGTACCTACACTTTCAAAAAAGGTGGTTGGAGAAGCATGTAAGCAGATTGAGGTGTTGACGATGAGGCTGGTATCAGAAACATTGACTTGAAGTCGTCTAATCCGATGAACACAAACAAGCGTGTTCACTTCACTGATTTTGGGCATAGTTATAGATTTGACAAGGAATCAAGGAAGATTGTCTATCAGATGGCGATTGAAGATCAACAAAGACCCAGGGAGTTGTTGCCATCACAAGTTAGAGCGTGTCCTGAGATAGCCCAGTAAGATGTTTGCGGTTAGTACCTGGATGCAATAGATTACGGGTAGGATGGCACACCACACCAGTAAGTCGCGACTTAAGATTAAATATGACTGATATCACCACAGTCGGGCAGTTCACTGCTCCCATCTGCACAGATACTGCCCAAGAGAAAACTACTGATGTGCTTTTGAGAAGAGATCAAACACATATGCCGTTGCTTTACATCCAGTCATCATGATACCCAGTAGTAACTCAGTGTGTTGCAGTTACTCGAGTACAACATAAGACGAAGCATATCCTTGTTGTACAGACGTAGCTGACTCAACTGGAGGCTAGAAGAATAGACTGGGCCATCTTGGTCAGGTTCACTGCTACCAAGCACCAGTCCAGAAAGCACTCAAACGACTACTGATCGACTGGATCTGGTCGGATGCTAATTAAAGTATTGTCCATGCATATCCACTAGTCCCCAAGTGCTATTTGGCGGCCAATAGTGTACTATTTTCAGGTCCAAGTTCTCTCCTAGCCTTAGGGCGCGTGGTCACACGAAGCTCACTCATCACTCACAAGTCGCCCTTCCATTCTCGGACAGACAGAGGCTGTAGACAAAAAAAGATTCCATGCATATAAAGATGGGATGCCGATACAACACGCGCCCAATGGCAAGATAACAACCTCAGGACAAGACAAACACCAGACTTTTGGCTTTGGTGCTGGGGTGTGTTCTAAAAAAAGAGATGTCTCTTGGATTTGTCCTGAGACAGTGGACATTTTCGCGACTTCCGTCCACTTTTCCGAAAAGTATTTATTTAACCCTTTGTCTTTTGTCTTTTTCTTCATTTTGTCCTCCCCTAACTTTTCTTTTTGCGCTTTTTTTTTTGCGTTTTGTCCCTTGTTCGTAAGCGAATCTCCAAATCTCACAACAGCATCCCTACTTACATTTTTTTTGGTTGTTCTCTTACACAAACACAAACACGATACCGTACCACCACATCCCATCGCTTGCAAACACAAACACAGAGCGAGGACACTCACCAGCTAGACGATCTCTGCTCTGTTATCTACTTACACACAGGAGCTGCCACACAAAGCCACGTTGTCTGTGAGAGATAGTATTGGGGGGCATAAAATTTGACCAAACACCACGCAGTGAAAGGGAGCAAGTAGAAGGTGTAGGCACCAGACACTCATTTACGCCCCAGCAAGCACAGCTAAGAGAACAGAGTTTCCGGCTCTCCCTCGTTAACACAGCGATCTATCTTTCCCAGCCATATTGCATTTTTCAGACCATACTAGACTGAACGAGTCCAGTCCAGTCCAGTCCAGTCCTTCCAAACATACTACACAAAAGTATCAGTCCACCTCCATTCTTTGCCAGAATATATCTGATTAAAGTACGGTCAATACTTGCTTACTTTGCTCATCTACCAGCAGTTATCAGTAAAGGAGATTGCACATATCGGGAATAAATAAATAGGCACTATGTCAAGAAGGAATCTAACAGACAACTCTCCAATCGTGAATAGTGCTGAATCCGATGACTCGGAGATCAGAAACCCGTTCATCCAAGACGAGCTAAACTCCTACGAGGACTCAAACAGCAGCAGCCACGACTCAACAACAGCCTATACCAAGAGACCAGTGAAACCATTCATCGATCAGCATAATTACTACAACAACCAAGGATCATCATCTTCACTTAACAATAATAGGGACTACTCATCATCAAACCTTTCAGGTCTCAGCCAAAACTATACCAATGACATTTACACTCCTCCGGAATACGACAGGTATCCATCCATAGGTGGCTCGAGAGTAGCTTCCATGGCTGCTTCAGTAGCCTCAAACTCAAATCTGCTGGGATCAAACAAGAAATCTTCTCTTTCAGACAGATCTACAGTCTCAGACACATCATCAAACCCGTTTCTAGTAGATGCTGATTTCAGCCCGTTTGGTGGATATCCTGCATCTTCGTTCCCTTTACACATCGACGATAAGGAGGATGACGACTACCTTCATAACCCTGATCCTATTGCAGATGAGTACGCCGATAAACATAGATTTATGCACGACTTGAAGAACATGGACAAAAGATCTGCGGGTGGTTTCCTAGGGTTGATATTCTTGGTCATCGGTGCCATATCATTGTTCGTGATCCTACCTGTTGTTTCATTCTCTGGTGCCCTACAGCACAAGACACATGTGAAAGTATATGAAGTTTTGAGTTTGTACCAGTATCCAATGCTATCTGCCATTAGAACCTCGTTAGTTGACCCAGATACCCCCAAAGAGGCACATACTAAAACCTCTGCCAGCGGAGATGAATGGAAATTGGTGTTTTCCGATGAGTTTAATGCTGAAGGCCGTACTTTCTATGATGGTGATGATCAGTTTTTTCAAGCTGTCGATATTCACTACGATGCTACAAAGGATTTAGAATGGTATGATCCAGATGCAGCTACTACATCAGAAGGGTACTTGCTTATCACGCTAGATGCTTTCCAAAACCACGATCTCTTTTATAGATCGGCCATGGTTCAGTCCTGGAACAAGATGTGCTTTACGCAAGGTAATTTAGAAGTTTCTGCTATGCTACCTAACTATGGTAACATTTCAGGTCTATGGCCTGGTATCTGGACATTAGGTAACTTGGCTAGACCTGGTTACCTAGCCTCTGCAGAGGGTGTCTGGCCGTATACGTATGAATCATGTGATGCTGGTATCACCCCAAACCAGTCCTCCACAGACGGTATCTCCTTCCTTCCGGGACAGAAGTTGAGTGTTTGCACTTGTGATGATGAAGACCACCCTAACCAAGGTACTGGTAGAGGTGCACCGGAGATTGATGCCCTTGAAGGTGCAATTGATACCAAACACAAAGTTGGAACTGTATCACAATCGTATCAAGTTGCTCCCTATGACATTTGGTATATGCCAGACTACGAATATGTGGTCATCCACAACCATTCAGTTACTGCCATGAACACATATGCAGGCGGGCCATTCCAACAAGCATTTTCAGGAGTCTCTACGCTTAATACATCCTGGTACGAGTATGGCGCAGATGACCATTATTTCCAAAAGTTTGGGTTTGAATACCTTCACGATAACGAGGATGGTTATTGCCAATGGTTTGTGGGAGATAATCCTACTTTCACGATATATTCTACCTCTTTACATCCAAATGGTAATATTGATTGGAGAAGAATATCTAAGGAACCGATGAGTATCATTATGAACTTGGGTCTCTCCAATAACTGGGCATATATCGATTGGCAAGCAATTGTGTTCCCATCCCATCTCCGTATCGATTATGTTCGTTTGTATCAACCCCCTAATGCTATTGATCTCACATGCGACCCACCATCACATCCAACTGTGGATTACATCGATAAGCACAGGGTCGCTTACTACAACGCCAATGCGACTAACTGGACTATGGCTGGTTACTCTGTCCCGAAGAATATCTTGACTGGTAATTGTAAGAGTTCCAAGTTCAAGTTGTAGGAGTATCAAAAATGCAAGAGTTATGATATGTATAGAGGAAGATTTATGTTGTCCTATTAACTTTTTATATATGAGTGTAGAAGGTTTTTGTTCATTTGGGGGTGTCTATCAATAAGCTACTTCCAGTTCACTCATCAAATTGGGTTCACAGTCAATACCAAACCACTTAATGCCGTGTTTATAAACTATTTATTGACAGACTGGAGGGCTTCTTGGAGTATCATTGTGATCCTATTCTCGACATCAATGATGTAGTACTTCACGCTATGTTTGAGTGATTCAGCAATGTTGATTTGCTGTTCGATTTCATGTAGTAAGGAGTAGTCCAGATGGTCCTTCATGGAGGAGTTCATGTTTTGTATGAATGTTGACACGTTTTCTTCTTGCATAGCATCTGCCGTATTTCGTTGAAATACCTTTGTGTTCAGTATCAGTTTCCTAAAGACTGTTTTGCGGAACTCAAGGGGCTTTGAGAAGAAGACGATAAACTCTTTGTAACTATTCTCCATTTGTTTCGGGGTGAGATCGAATTCTTTCAAGGAATCACCATGTTTAGCCCTGAAATCGGTAAAAAGAAACCTCCTGAGAGATTCCCTGTCTTCTGAATCTAAACTGGTTTCCAGGAATCTCATAAACTTGACGAATTCACTTTCATTGTTTACTGCTACTGTAGAAGAAGCAGTGTGCGGCGCTGATGCCTGAGGGAGTTGGCTTATCTGTTCTTTGCACCATTCGTCGAATAATCGTTTCCGATCTCTGTTACTTTCTATGCCAATGAAGCGAGCATCTGTCACTAGCTTTGCCGACTCTATTTCCCAGGAGCCGTAGATATCAACGGATGCTGCGGCTAGCAGTTCTCTGAACGCATTGTCAGGGGAGATGTATTCTGTGTCTGTATCGCTATCAGAATACTCAGCACCATCGTCATCACCATCGTCGTCTGAGGACGCTAGGTCATTCAGATCGATTGCGTTTTCGTCCTCCGAAGAGACATCATCATCGTCCCCACTCACCACTTGCAGTACCTCTTTTCCCGGTTTGCTGGTGCTGGTGCTGCCATCAGAGGCAGTCTGCGGCAAAGATATCTCCGCCTCGTCCTCCGCCTCGGCCACTGCCTCCCTGCTGTCGCTATCATCGTCGCTAGACTCATATCCGCCCACCAACATCGCTCCCGTGCGACGACCTACACGCCCATCCTCTTCTGAAACCTTCTGTCTTTTCTTATCCATGTCTTCAAAAACCAACCTTCATCCTTAGACACAGCTGCCGCCCGCCTCAAACAAACAACGATCCTGAGAGACGCAAAGGTCTTTCTTTCTCTCACCAGGACGATGATGTGAGGTGAGTGAGTGAGGAGGCAATTCGCGCGCTGGCTGGTAGTTGAACTTTTCGGGAGGCGAAAAAACACAGAGCGAAGTCCAAACTGAAAGCACCACCATCCAGTCAGCACAACGGAGATCGAGAGCATACACGGGCACTGAGCAGCAGCAATGGGTTCCAGAAGATACGATAGTAGAACTACGATCTTTTCGCCAGAGGGACGTCTGTATCAGGTATGTGCATACGATGGAGCAGGAGTGGGCGCGGAGCACACGCATATATGGTGAGAGTTGTTACTAACATGCCCACTGGGTGCCAGGTTGAATATGCACTCGAAGCTATATCGCATGCTGGAACAGCGATTGGTATTCTTGCCTCTGACGGGATAGTCCTCGCAGCCGAGCGCAAGGTGGCGTCGAAGCTGCTCGAGCAAGACTCATCACAGGAGAAGATTTATCCACTGAACGACAATGTGGCAGTGGCAGTGGCAGGTATGACATCGGACGCAGCTATACTAGTGAATAGGGCTAGAGTGATTGCCCAACACTATCTGAAGCTGTGGAACGAGGAGATCCCAGTGGAAAAGCTCGTGCGCACGCTGTGCGACATCAAGCAAGGTTACACTCAGCACGGTGGGCTGAGACCTTTCGGTGTGAGCTTCATCTTTGCAGGCTATGACGAACGCTATGGATTTCAGCTGTACACCTCGAACCCGTCTGGTAACTACTCAGGCTGGAAGGCCACCGCAATCGGCGCGAACACTACGGCAGCCCAGACCCTGTTGAAACAGGATTACAAAGATCAGCTGGCCCTAGACGACGCCCAGTCGTTGGCATTGAAAGTGCTGTCCAAGACTACTGATACCTCCACCTTGACAAGTGACAAGATTGAGCTCATCACTGTCTTTGAGAAAGACGGCAAGGTGCACCAGAGGGTTTGGGGCGCGAAGGAAGTCGATGCCCTCTTGGAGTCCTCAGGAATCGCATCAAAGAACGACGACGAGGATGATGACTAGAGTTGTATACTGTTTCAAATCCATGATAATAGTTCGTTATTCCTAGTAGAACCCACATCGGCCACACAGGCTGGATTGACCTGGTGCTTGCCCTGTGCTGCTCCCCTCCACCAGCTGACACAACTCACCGCCATTATGTAACTAAAACTAATGAAAACTTACACTTGACAAAAAAAACATGGAGCAGTAAGCACAACCACATATCACACATCTCTTCACACGGGACATAAGTACAGCGAAGTGGATAACCACGCAAATATCAATACATAGAGCGGCTACGAGAGCATGACAAAAGGTACACGCTTCATCACGGTCACAGACATACCCGTGGGGTACATCAGACCCCCGTTCCCGTCTTTGTACCTCCCCATCAGCAGCCCGAATTTTTCGCTTGCACAGCTCTTCTCACCAAAGGACGTGTGGATCTTCACCGTGATATGGACTCTTATCTTCTTTGGTATCTTCTACACCGCTGCTGGTATATGGGCAGCGTTTGTACTCCGGCGTAAACCTTTCAGAGCTCTTGTTGTGCTAGGGTTTTATGTGCTTGCGGGAGCGTCACAGGGATTTCTGTCTGGCAGCGTTGTGGGCATTCTCGTCGGGGCATCATACCGAGCAGGGTTGTTCCAGATGTCCACATGGATACCCATGTGCTGTGGCCTTGTTCAGATATTCTTTAACGTGATCACATCTTACTCTCTTATGTGTACAGTATTCTGAGGAGGGACTTGTTTAGATTTTTGGTTGGTAACGGTAAGGGGTTATTGTTATAGATGGATGGGTGGATTTGTGGATGGACAGACGGCCAAAGGTATGCAAAATAGAAGGCTACAATTAACTGTTATTGAATGATTTCTTATAGACGAGAACTGTAAAACATGTAGAGGTGCCCGGCGATGCTGGACCTTGTCAACTGTGGCTAGAAAATGGAGTTGACGATATTAGATCCGATAGTGGCACCTGCACCAAAGATTGCCGCATTCCCTAGCTTGGAACCAAACTTCTTTGCTTGCTCACCAGCATTGGATTGGGTGTGCTGTTCCTGAACAACAACTACTGGCTGTTGCTGTGGTGGTTGTTGCTGTTGGAATGGCACCACGCTCTGGGCAGGCTGGTAATAGCCCGACGAAGGACCCGCATAAGTTGGCTGCTGGTAGGGAACTTGTGCAGTTTGGTATGATTGTTGCTGGTACATGGATGGACTCGGAATGGACTGCGGGCCTGGCGATACCTTACCTTGCACTTTCACATAGTTGGAAGGGAACATCCCCTCTGGTCCTCCGTTGATTGACCCACGCCACCAGTCACGAGATGTGCGTTCTAAGATTAGAATCTTGTCACCTGCACGAAGTCGTAAATCTTCTGGCTGTTGGGGCGTGTAGTCATAAATCGCTTCTGCGTACTGTCTTGGTTCCTCCTCACGTTTAGGCGCAATTTGCTGCTGCTGAAACGCGGTGGTTGTATTATTCACTGTGTACACAGACGACCCAGAGAAGTCACTGGTGACACTGCTAACTTTCTCTGTTGCCATGCTGGTTTTACTTTCTCCTGTTAAACTGAAGTTTATAGGGGCATCTCCTGGCTTGTGCTTCTCAGGAAGTTGGCGCACCACTGTATCAAAAAATTCACCGGATATGACACCTGAGTCTCTGAGAAACTCTAGTTCTGTTTTCAAAGTTGCTATCGATCTGTTAATGAGAGCTGACGACATTCTATACCGTCAGAGTTTTGGTACACCGTCCTATTATTGGGGGCAAAACGGTGCAGAACTCGCTACGTTATTAATCATTTTTTCAGAAAAATACTAAATTGAGATATGCCATATAGATGGAGATGGATAGATTGAGGTCTCCTTAAAAGAAATTGCCATAAACATGGTAAATTCTTGCAACAGTATTCAGTCTTTTCTTGATTAGTGTATCGCTTTTGATGAGGTCATTGATATCCCGAATCCACTCCTCTCTCCTGTTGCTCGGAATGACGTAAAACCCATTCAGTCTTAAGGAAAAGGTCTCGAGAACTAATAGTCCACTAAGGTTGTACCGAGTCCTAATGTCAGCTTCTCCGTCTAGCTCAGAAAGTAGCCTTTCGATGTTATTCAGGTTTTTCGAGACGATCAAACTTCTTTCAGTGATGTTTTTAGGCAAAGTAAATCCCTTTATCCAAGTGGTCTTGATCAAGTTAGTGAGATAGATGACAATGATTATCGAGGGAGCAGCTGCAACCATTCCAAAGACTAGCTGCTGAGATTTTAGGAGCTTGTCAATGCCGCTTATAGCAACACTTCCGTCGACCTTACCCTTTTGTACTTGTATCAATAACCCACGCAGCAACTCGCCGCGAAGCACTCCTACCAACGGGTTCTTCATGTCTCCCTCGTAGCGTTCCATAACTGGAGTTAGGTCACCTTTACTGACCATATCCTCGATTTGCTGTTTCATCGCTTCAATTTCAGATGAAGACATTGATTGGGGTCCACCAGGAGCGTTATCTAAAGCATACTGCACAACCATGCGCTTCAAGGAGTCCATATCCGAAGTGAGTGATGTCTGTGACATTATGGATATCTCAGAATCAGAGTCATGACGGATAGTGGATACAATATCAGTCAATGGCTTCAAAATCCAGTTTCTGTAAAACTTGATACTTGTGTCAATGAGGTTGTCTCGAACGAATCCAACTATCTGCACACGGTTGCTTAATGTGGATCTGATAGCGTTTGGCCCATACAAGATAGAGAGGGCTATGGCTGGCCAGTAGCGGGTGATAAAATTTGGCTTCAGATGGCTTTGGAATTGCTGAGCCTGAGTCTTAGTGATCATCGATTTGTGTAGACCTTCTGTTATAGCAAAGAGAGTTTTGAACGGATCGCTACGACCGTTATGATCGTCCACAATGATTCTACTAATCGCGATATTGTTATAGTTAGTAATAAGACCGTTCAGGAATGCAGCAGTTTCTTGGACATCGCCGTTCAACTTCCCATAATCTGGGATATTTGTGATCAGATAACCCAAGGTGGTAGCACTGTTGGACTGGATTGACTCGAGGGATTGTTTTTTAGATTTCAGTTCCTCACGGATAGAGTTCAAAGGAGTACTTATAATGATCTTAATGAAACTTTGAAATTCCATGAAACTTTTTGTTGGGTTCAAGCCAACCATGCCATTGTTTAGTTTGAAGATATTGGCACTCAACTTGTAGAAACCTTTCAAGTTGTTAGCAATAATGTTGTTGTATAGCGATTTAAGCAGAACTGAGCTATAAAACTTCAATATATTGTAGCAATCTGCAACGATGGGCCACTTTGTTAAAAGCCGTGGAGACTGCTGGTGGGTGTCCCGGGTTTCAAAGCGTGGTAAACTAGTGGAGACTATTTCTCCAACAACCTCTGCTGCTAATGAGACGACACGTTTTGGGAATGTTTGAAGGGTGTAGAGCAGTGTTCTCCAGTTTGAGTGATATGTTATATCATAGTAGTAGAAGCTATCGTTTAAAGGAAGCGTTGAGTCTAATATTCTGGTGAAGAGCAGCTGGTATAAAGTTGCTACCGAGTACAGGACAACCAAGTTCTCCAGTTTGGTCATCAGCTCCAGATGCTGGGTGTTGATATCCTCGAGGGTACTGGTGTTACCCTCGCTGCTAGTGTCAGTGTGCATCTTCGCTAGAACGGATCCGTCCTTGAATGGCTTCAGTACTTTGAGAAGATCGGCAAACCTGATGCTCTTAGAGTAGTTGGGGTCTTCATCGCTCTTGGTCACGATGGTGTGAATCTTCTCAAAGCTTGATTGTATCATCAAGAGCTTATCATTGATAGCCCTGCTTTCATCGGGCGAAGCGCCTCCTGCCCCAGTGGTGTTTGGAGATATCCGTTGAAGGACAGGGTTGTGTAGGTTCAAGTCTGCGACTTGCTGGAACACATCATCTGACACCTTTTCCAGCTGTACCAGACTGTGCCGCAAAGTCTCGTTGGCAAATGTCGTATTCATGTCTAGCGCTGCTGCTGGTGGTGCTGCCAACCGGGCTTTCCAAACTGCGTGTACTAGTGGCAGTGTGCCGCCTCTCAACCAGAGCTCCCTCCAAAAGGCGAAACCGAGTAGCAATCACTGGCTCATAACCACACATGGTTGGTAGGCGCGAGAAGTTGCTGGCCGGAACTGGAAATAGCAATACAGTCTGAGAAGCTATGGGCAGAAGAGCAATCTTTGTGTGTGTGTAAGCGGGTATATTCGTTGAGATCTACGTGGTGCCGCCGCAGTAGAAAGACGAGAGAGTGGTGCGTGACAACGCCACCGACCGCTGCCTACCGTGCGAAGCTGGGATTGTCGCAAACCGTTGGTGACACCTTCACTGCCTCCGCCGGAGCCACCATCCCACCTAGCTGTATGTACACACATACGGCACGTATGTATATATGTATGTGTGTGTGTGTGCATGCGTGTTATCTGGTGATTATTCTTGCTTGCTTGTATGTTGCTTGTGGATGTTCAATAATTTGGCCCAAAGAGGCAATCAGTGGGTCGCGCCTACCTAAACGGGAAGAGATGTCTCTCACCCCAAAACGGAAGTAGAGGAAGGCTCGGCGGCATGAAACTCACTCACAAGCGAGACAGAGACAGCACAGCACCACAAGCACACACCGCAAGTCACACCACCCTCCATTCACGGGGCCCGTCCCGTGCTGTGCCCGTGCCCAATGGCAGGCACTGCCCTGGCCTGCCCTGTCCTCTCGCCTCGACGCCGTCTTGCACGCCCTTGTGTGGGGGCTCTAAGTGCTTGCTTAATTTGAAGTTTGTTTGTTTTGGTTTCTCTGCGGGTGTATGCGGGAAGAGTCTTCTAAGCGCTTTCTGACAAATCCTGACTCTCACTCTTTTTTTCTCGCTTTAACACCGACTGCCCAACCTCCACAGAGAAACCCCCAAGCCTCGTTCGTCGACGCACCGGTACCAATTGCCTGCGACGACTGCTGGCACTGCCTCCATGCCTCCATGCCGCCGGCCCCAGCCCCAGCACCAAGCACACCCTCCCGCCGGCCGCCCAATCTCGGGAACAAAAGAAACAACCGCCCAGAGAGAATAAATAATAAAAAAACAAAAACACAAATCCACAACCCCGTAACCATGGAAAACGAAATGGCGGCAGATGGAGCCAGTTGGTGAGTTTGTTTCTCAAATTGTTTTATAAACCAGACACATTCGCAAAATTTGTATCAAGTTGAAAAAGCAAAGGTCCACTTTCCACCAAGCGAAGCAAAAATAAAAAACAGCAGTAGAAAGGTGATTTTGTTCCCCCGGCCAGTTTGTTTTAGTTCGCTGTATTAGAAGAAGAAGATAGCGCAAGAGAAAGAATGGGTATCATTGACTTGACATTGAGAGGTGCAAACTTCGTGTTCTACATCATCGCGCTGGGTTTAACGGGTAACCTGGCCGCGGGCGGCTCGCACTCCAGAGTGAACTTTGCAGTGTTTGCGTCGGCATGGGGTCTGCTGTTCTCCATCTACGGGATAGTGGCCAACTTCATTGAGGTTCTGGCGTGGCCAATTCTGTTGGCGGGCATTGAGTTCTTGAACTTTGTGTTCACATTTGCTGCTGCCACCTCTCTGGCCACCGGCTTGCGTGTCCACTCTTGTTCGAACCAGGCCTACTTGGACCGTAACAGTATCACTGCCGGCTCATCTGGCAGATGCAGAGAGGCACAGGCTTCAGTTGCTTTCCTGTTCTTTGCATTCTTCTCCACCTTCGTTCTGTTCGGTCTCTCCGTTATCTCTGCTGCCCGCGGCTCTTCAAGAGGCTCGAGATCTTCCAAAGGCGGTGTTCCAACCATCTCCACTGCTTAGGAGATCAATTGGACACATTGGACTACATCACTGTCTCTGAACTGAACTTTTAATACTTTGACCAGGTGTCGTACCATGCAAAGATTTTGACACACATATACCCTCCCCACATCCATCCATATCTATATGACCCACTCACTACAAACTACTAATACCCTCACATCTCCGCAGTCCACTCACAACACACGCCTACTTTTTACAAGAAGAGACAGATACTTTTATTATTTTTTTCATTACTGTTAATTATCTTGTCTTGTTTTGTTGTTTATGTTATATATATTTCGACGGTTAAACGTATTTTTATTTATCTTTTTGTTGCTATTGTCTTGTAGCCTGTGGTTCTTGCCGGTCGCAAGTGCAATTCTCTATCCCTGTATGAGACTATTCCTTTGCTGAGAGAATTTAGCTCTTTATCGTTCCCTTTGTTAACAAAAGTAGCAAGCATTATTGAAATTCTAAGAGAAAAAAAGGCAAATAGACAATACCGAACCCTTAATAGCAGTTGTTCCTTCTTCGTTTATGACCAGCCCACGAAAACTCAGAGCCAATATCACTACTGATTCGCTCTTGCAAGAATTTTGGAGAATAGTTACCTGATAGCGAGTGTGCCAGTAAATGAGTGCAGATTATATACGTAAGTCAATGCCTGATACGCCCCTTACCCCACAAAAGGTAACCGAAAGCGACCAGAACAGCAACGACGGTGCACACACAAGTAATTGCTTTGATGATTCACTACTGAATTCAGATGAGTTGTTGGGTAGGAGAACTTCGGTTTTTGATCTATCTCCCACCTCTTTGGCTCAGTCAAATAAGCCTGGTGGGGCATGTGGTCGACATGACCAGCACATGAACTCGGATGGTCAGGCATCATCTGCACACCTATGTCCTCTGGCTATGGATGCCACATCAGATACCTCATCAGAAAAGTCATGGAGACTACTTCAAATGTGTCTGGACAGTGTAAACCCTGATTTAGGTTGCTATCATTACAGAGAATAGACATTTATCTTTCAACGAAGCACAAGCTACAATTAACAAGCATTAATGCATGTGTACAGAATCATATTTGTTGACAAATGGATCAAAGCTCAACACTACTCATATATGTGTTTCACAACAAATCCCACTTGGAGGTAATGGGTTTAAACTGTCACCTTCAACTTTTCAACATCTTCAGCAATACTGTCTATTCTTTTCTTCTCTAGAGCGACTCCGGAAGTTTGAGTTGTTGTCTTGGTAAGTTGTTGATGTACAGCGACTGGAAAGTGGAGTTCTTCGTCATTTCCTCTCAAGTCAAACTCACTCAAACCAACGACTCCACCAAATTGCTCAAATCTTTGGAAATAATGATCCTTGTTCAACTTAGCCATCTCATTCACCTTTGGCCAGTATACACCATGATTGTATGTGAAATCCACGTAACCTCCATAGAGCTTATCAAGTTGCTCCACAGGACAGTATTTAGGGAAAGGTTCATCGAACACCAACTTTTCTCTGGTTAATGGATCAATGAATGGATGGATGATTTTTAAGAATGTCCATCCGAGCCATGGAATGTTTATCAATAACGCTTTACCAAGTCTTTCAGGGTAGTGTGTTTGTAGGATATGTAAAACTTGTCTGCCCACATTGACCGGTGGAATCTTCCCACTCACATTAGGTACATCATCGTACTGTTTAAAATCAATCAACAGAGCCAGGGAGTCTTGTCCCGGAGGCATAAAATCAATAACTCTTTCTAACATGAAGACCAGGTGTTGAACTTGTCTGAAGGAAGTTTTCGTATTTTGTCTTCCTGGCTTTAGATACAAGATTGGTCTAGAGTCGTTTTCGTAACCAAGAATGACCTCTTTCCCAGTTTCGTTCTCTGGGCCCACCAAGTCTGGGTTGACTTCATCCTTGTAAAAGTCTCTTCCATCAATTCCAAACTCTCTTCTCCATGCTAGTGTCTTCTCAATACGTTCAATGCAGTTCTTCAAGTCCCACTTAGTGGCTCTCAAATATCTCAGGAAGCATTCCTTTGTGAGCCAGGCTTTCTCCACAGCTGTGAGCGGCTTCAAATCTGACGGGTCACTATTCTTTTCTGTTACCGCAACTAGTAAGTCAGGGTTTTGGAAATGACTCAAGACCTCATCATACTTCGCTTGCTCCTCTTCGCTGAGCGTTTTGGACTCTGGAATACTAGCTGTGCTCGGAACATGGTCAAATGGAACCTCTGTCTTGATCAGTTTCGATGGATCAACCTCTGGCTCCTCCGCCTGCTTCTTCTTACTGCCGAAAATCGCCATAATCTTTGATCTCTATATCCCGTTGAATGTCTCTCTGTGCCTCCCTTTTATTGGTCGCTGCTTCTCTATACCGCGTTCTCTTCTCCTTCCTAGCCTGGAATCCCCGTATCTCCTCGGACCTTTCCTTCCTTCCTTCCTTATACTTTGATATTGTATAGATTCAACACTGTCAGAGTAGAGTGAGAGAGACTCAAGTTTTTTTCCAGGTTTTTTTCGTTACACGTCTTGCTCTTCTTCCGTCTTCCGTATACGAACGGATTAACACCACAAACTTCCAAGCAGGACGAAGACAGCGATTGAAAACTAACACGGGGACCTGCCAGAACTGAACCGTGTCGATCTAAGCTGAACTAGCACTAGCCGTTCACGGGCGCGCTGCTGCTGCGGTGTGCTAGTTCAACAGTAAAATTATGTCTCCTTGTGTGTGTGTGTCACAGATCACAGCCGGTACGTGGCGCCAAGTGTATGCCACACACAAAACCAGTTGGTTGCAATACAAACGCCTACTCACAGATGTCCAGTTTCTCTTTTGCCACCCATCCATGCACGGCCCACCCCATTGTGCTTTGCTTACATATCGTCTCTCACTAATAAGTAATCAGTACCGGTAGTCAGCCATATCCTCGTACATTCATCTGTTATATCCGCCCGGTGTTCCCGAGCTTCTTCGGCTTCAAAATGCCCGAGGGTCCTAAATCCGATCTCCGAGCCGAGAAGCGATATTCCATTGATCAGCACGTGATACAGCACGTGAGCGATGAGTTGACATGATTCGTCTATGACAGAGTATTTTTTGGCCACAGTGGTCAGTAGTTTGTAGGCTACATGAGAAGAAGCGCAACACTCCAACGCGCCTTCTAGGCGGATTTCACAGAGTATAGCAGGACACACACAACTCGGCACATATGGGGCTGCACGCCCTATCCACATTATGCTTGAATGTGCTCTTGCAGAACCACACATTACTGTCAGACCTGGGAGCAGTGCGGTACCCGCTTATCAAGCGGGTACTGCTCAGGCTCTCCTCACAGCAGCTTGCAAAACTCGAAAGCAGAAACCCAATGCTGGTGTTTGAGGACGGCGATGTCTGGGAGGGTCTCGTCAAAAAGGACTTCCCGCTGGAAACAGCATACAAATACACCACTGACAGGCAGAAGGTACGAAAATTTTTCCAAATGCAGATGGAAGAACTGGGCGTAGACTGTTCCAGCATAAACATAGACCACCATATCAAGATCGAACAAGTAGATATGGGCATGATCTCCTCTTCTGTGAAAAAGTACAAAATTCCATCAAAACTGGTGTATATGAAGCTGGAACAGGACTACAGGGCCAAGGAGGAAATGGCTATAGAGAACTTGAGAAGGAAGAGGGCGCAGAGGTCTAGAGAGAAGAGCGAGGTTATACAGCTCAATGAAGTCATTCCAACTGATAATTTCAACTCAAGGAGGAGATACCCGGGTGCAAATGTGACTTTGCCCAACCGGTCGAAACTCTTTCAGAAGGCACATGTGGAGGCAAGAAAACATCAACAGAACTTCAGAAATCCAATGATCGAAGGCAGATACAAGACTGTATACCCTTCCACATCACTTCCGACTGCAACGAGGGAGTCTCCATCATCGTGTACACCGACGCCCTCCCCACCTCCAACACCAGCTCATGTGCCGTCCACGCTCCCATTGAAGCCCTCACCTGTGAGACAAAAGCACGCACGAAAAGTTTCGATATTCCACACCAAGAGAAAGCCTGGGATGAAAAGGAGAAGGCCAGCGGATGCCCAATTGTCGCCACCTACTTGCAAAGAAGCACTGATAGCTGATGAACAGGGGAGCACAATGGATCAGTCGCTGCTGACCCCAGCATCAGCGACTGGCGTGAAAAAACTCAAATTGGGCGAATACCTCAATAATAAGACTACCACAAGATAACTTACGACTAATGACTACGCTTGAAACCACACATCTTTCTATAGCGAATGAATGATTCTAATGAAGTAACCTACAGTACATGCCATTAGTAATTGTAGGAAGGCTCATCTCAGCTTTTGTGGCACAAACCAAAAAATTCACATTTCTGCACTGACAGGCGAGACCCGAGACAAGTCATAACACTCACTATTCAAGTTCTTCCTTCCAGAGAGTTCCACGTATATTTGCCATTAGAGGGACGCCACCAGAGCAGCCCTTGTGCTATATAAAACAAATCGCTAAAGTCATATAAGCGAGGAATACTACGTGCAAAGGGAGAAATACAAACCTTACGCCCAGCTGTTGAAGCCCGCACGCCAACCACATCCCAAGAATGTCTAAAACTGAGCTTATGGACATTGGAGAGCACTGTGCATTCTGCGGCCAAATAGACTTCCTCCCGTTCAGATGTGCATGCAGCCAAACGTTCTGCAAACAGCATCGATTCCCAGAGATCCACCAGTGTCCCAAACTGAGCCTCGCCAACGCTCAGCAGCTACAACGGAACGCCATCAGGACAGACCACCTCCCGCCGTCTCAATCTCTCTTCCCTGATAGATCCAACTTCAAAGTTCAACTCAAAACGGCGGAGGACCATCCAACAACGATAAAGGCGAGTTTGAAACCAACTGCTTTTGCCAAGCTCAAGCAGTTTTTCTCCAACAACAAGAAGAGTATACAGAAGAAGACTAAGTCGTCCAACCAGACCAAGAAGATCGTGGAGCTTTCCAAACTCAAGAGTATTGCGAAGGGAGATACGAAGATACCAGCCAGTGAGCGGGTGTACCTATGGGTGCAAGTAGTGGACAACGAGAATGAAAAGTACGATTCCATCGTGAAAAACCCAGTCTACGTTTCCAGGACGTGGCCGATTGGAAGGGCACTAGACTCCATTGCAATGTCTCTAGCGATTAAGAATACCAACAACAGAACCACCGAAGACAACGAAAGACTACATCTGTTTCAACAGAATGGTGAAGGCTTTGCGAAGTTGAACACAAGCTCCCGTTGCAACATCTTGCAAAGTGGAGACACTCTCTTCATAGTGAGGGGCGCAGAGCTGTAGACATATGTGCACACTCACGCACGTATAATCCTGATTTATATAATCATAATTGATGGATTGACTGATTGATTGCCTTATGGGCATATTGGCCTATCGTCATTTGATAATGATAAAGTCCAATGCGACTGGCGTAGCACGAGTTTGGCCTCTTCGCAGAGTAAACTAATAGTATTCTCTTGACCTGTATCTGTGTAACTGACAGCAATGCACTACCAGATTGTGGTGGAACCCATCGCGCATTCACTCTTCAATCTTGTGTCCCACAACCCAGATAGTGGAACCGAACAATCGGTAGGGACCAGCACAGTGGAGAGTGAGGATCGATCGATCGCCCACGCATCCCGAGGAGCGTGTTGGAAATCAGGACACAGTATCGCCCTCCAGATCGCACTTGGCCACGCTCAAGTTAGAATGCGACCATATCCATTCGTCGTTGTTTGAGATCCTTTCCGACTACCTGTTCTTCACGAATCCGGTCAAGCTGCTTCCATATACTCTTTAAGCCTCCTGTTTATCTAGCTTTCTGTGCGTTTGTTGTGAGCAATGCCATTCAAACCCTTCCTTCTAGCAGCATGTTATTCGTTCGTTATGCCGTCTTGAGCAGTATCTACACATTTGCTGGTTATGTAATAACTTTCTTCTGTTTTTCGCCTCTCAACAAAAAAACAAATGATTTCATCAGTTTTGCCACCAGTAGACCGAGAGGCTATAAACAGCAAAGACTACCAAGGAGATTGTCCGGGATAGGTTGTCGCTAAGTGCTCGATCATACGTTTAGAAAGATGAACCATGATCCGTTCCAGTGGGGCCGTCCTTCAGACAACACATACGGCCAATACAACCAATCAATTGCCAATGCCAAATCATCTCCAGCAGAGCAGGGTTTCCCTTCGATGCACACTCAACAGCCTATCATCACGGGAACATCGGTGATTGCAATGAAATTCAAAGGGGGTGTCATCCTCGCCGCTGATAATCTAGGATCTTACGGCTCGCTAGCACGGTTCGCAGACGTTGAGCGTCTTTTCCCTGTTGGCGACAAGGCAGTGGTTGGCGTGTCTGGTGACATCTCGGATTTACAGCATGTGCAGCATATCCTTGAAGAAATGGAGGTAGTTCAGAAGTACTATGCCGACGGACACACATTGCGAGCAGGGTCTATCCACGAATACCTCCAGAAAGTTTTCTATCGCCGCCGTTCTGAAATGAACCCTCTCTGGAACTCCTGCATCGTTGGTGGTATTGACAATGGCGAAGTCGTACTCAAGAATGTTGACTTGTTAGGGGTGACCTACTCGGCTCCAGCTATGGCTACAGGGTTTGGTGCCTACCTCGCCATTCCAATCATGAGAAAAGTTGTTTTCGATGAGAAAGATGTGGAGAACGTCACTCAAGAGAAGGCCAGACAAACCATCGACGAATGCATGAAGGTGCTATATTACAGAGATGCAAGAAGTTTAGATAAGTACAGTGTGGTCACCATTACTGCTGAGGGTGTCAAGGTTGAGAAAAACCTCAGAGCGCAAGGCCAGAATTGGAGATTTGCTGAGGGTATTAAGGGCTACGGTACGCAAAATGTTTAGATTAACACAACCTACTTACCAATATACATCAGGATGCACGTTGCAGAGCTCTCTTCCTCTCTAGTGAAAAGCTAATCCGCCAAATCCAACAGGACCAAGCCACAGAGGTGATAACACCCTCATTTTCCCACGGAGAACAGCCTGGTTTTGCATTGCCGTTCGTAATACAAGTGATAGCGGGGTCATTTCTCGAAAAACAAACAGGGACAACAATAGGATTAATGAACATGTAGTGCTGATTAACAGCAAGAATAAGCTCAATCACACGCCTGGGGGACTTCATAAATGGGGAGTATCACACGCCCAAACATTGCATTCACCCTGACAGTGTTAGGGTCTGCAGGGGGACCAGTTGAGGGCTCTACATCAGCGTTTCTTCTAAAACCAGCCACGCAGTCGTTTGGTGACCTATTGTGCTCTAACAATCCACAAGTGCTAGCCATTGATGCCGGTGCTGGACTGGGACAGATAGCCCAGCTTCTTCACAGTGAGTTACAGCCAGGAAACACATCCCTTTCGCTATATGAAGACCCTGTCCGTTCTGTTGGAGGACTATCGCCATTACCACCGTTTGCACTCAAAGCGTACTCATGTACAGATACTGACAAACAACATCCAACTCATATCGCATACATAGCTAGTCAGATACTGAACCTCACACTGAACTATCTCATCACACACCCTCATCTAGACCACATATCAGGGCTAACGATCAATTCTCCTTTTTTTGGTGGCCTCAGGCGGCATGTGTGGGGTCGTGAGTATACCCTGGAAGCACTACGAATGCACATATTCAATGGCATAGTATGGCCTAATTTGATCAAAGAGGGGCTTCTTGACCTCAGCCTAACAGGCACAGAAGAATGGTGCTCTGTTAATGACAGCTTTCAGGTCCAAGCAATGCCAATCAGCCATGGGTGCACTAACGGCGGCATATATCCTTCTACCGCCTTTCTCATAAAATCCACATCAGAGGAGTGCTATCTGTTGAGCTTTGGAGATGTGGAAAGTGACTTCGAAACCCAGAAGAGAGATTCGAATATAGTGACAAGAGTAAGGTACTCGAACCTGGAGATTTGGCGGAAGTTAGTGCCTCTCGTATTGAGTGGTCGCGTCAACGCAATCATGATTGAATGCTCTACTTCAAATTTACCTTACGGAACACCACTGTATGGTCATATGACACCACTCCTCCTCTATAGCGAGCTGAAAGCACTAGACGATGCCTGTGGTAAGAAGGGATCTTTGAAGGGTATGGATATCCTAATAACTCATATTAAGGATGTACCTAACTCCGGCCAGCACCCTCATGGTGTTATATATGAAGAGTTATTAGAGTTAGAGAGGCTTGGTGGACTAGGTGTGGTATTCACAGTATTACTCTCTGGGAATAGTTACGAGTTCTGAGGTGGTTGGGAATGTAGAGATGGACCGCTCAATTGGTATATAGACATGTCATTAGGGGAACTGTTGCAGTTAGTACATATCTACTTAATTTATGAGAAACAGGTAGTGTTCAATCTTGATTTATTATTCATATGATTTTAAACAATGAAGTAGCCATCAGCTGTTAGCTCGCTTGCTAGATCAAACGGCAAAGATTCTCCATCAGAAGAAGAAACGACATCTAAAACAGTAACTTTACCCAACGTGTTGACAGGTGATTCGTTTCTGAAGCTGACTTCAATAGGAAATAGTGCTTCCTCAGAGGGAGCTTCGATGGTAAACTCTAACATCGATGACTCACCAGGAGATAGAGATTCAATACTGAAATGTATACCTTCTTGTGTGATATCTGATATTCTAGCATTATCAGATCTCAACTCAACACCTTCAGTTGGCACAGGTACTAAGATTACAATATCAGATAGTCGTTCTCTGTATGAATCAGTTAATTCAAACTCTAATGTGACATCAAATGCGTCGTCATTGCTTGACAACCAAGCACTGAAAATGATTGGAACAAAGGAACTGTCGTCTGCCTTTCCGACCCCCCTCCAACGGAGAACTCCAATGTTTTGATCGTTACTAGGGAAAGGCTTTTCCGGGTTCTTCAAGCCAATAGTTGATTCACTTGAGAACAGGGATCTATCCACATTAGGATGCGTCTTGAATTGGATTGAGTTATCAGTGTTACTGTTTTCCAAGAGGATTTTTGAGTGCGCAAGTTCAGGTTTGTTGATGCGCAATTGTAAAACACCCTTAAGTTCAGAAGCTTGGATCGAACCTTCACGTGTGATTTCCGCCGTGACCTTTTCTTCAATGGAAACCAGTACACCCTTGTTTGCTGGCTCCTCATCGGCAACAGGCTCTATATCGTGATATACTGGGGCACTTGCTTGTACTATAGGCGCCACTTTTTGAATCAATGGCTCAGTTACAGGTGCTGCAGAAGCTGCTGCTGCCTCACTAGAAATGGATTGTCCACGGGTTTTGGACTTACCCAATTGCAGACCGCGTCCCTTAGGTGCCACCCGACCTTTCGCATTTTGATCCACCTGTGATGGCGAATAGGTGTCTTGGGTTTGTCTATAGGAGGTGTCCTCCTGTGTATAGCTAGAGTTAAATTGGGATTGTGGCTGGTGGTGCTGCTGTATTTGGGGATAGCCAGAGAACTCACTTTGGCGCTTCATCATTTCCTTTCTCTGAATCTCCTTCGCACGACGTTTTCTTTCCTCGTTGGCCTCGAATTCCTTATTACGGTCAATGATCTCCTGGATCTTCTCCTCGTGCGAGTCCATATCCAAGAATGTTTTGATTTGCAGCAGTGACAGGTTTTCTTTATATCCAAGTGTGACAATCTCATCGAACGCTCCGAGGATTTCGAACGCATGTTCAAACACCTCGTCCTCAGTGACGGCTCTCACCATCTGGCCTACTGTCTCTGCAAACGTGGCCAGCGTCTCAATGTCCTGCAGAATGTTGGACTGTCTGTTGGTGATCAGCACGAGGTACAGATCGTCCAATGGTTGGTACACGTATCTGACATGCTCATCCTCCACTGTCGTATGCTGTGTAGAGTTCTCAGCCACAAGCGCTGGGAATTGCGCCAGCAGCTCCGTCACCCTGTTCTTGGTGAGATCACGGAATTGACGCGAGAGGACTGCTTTCCCCGACCGGGTGATAATTGACGCTGCGAGAATAGCCATCTTAGCTTCTGAGTGTGGTGCGCTGCAAGTGTCGCCAACTGCTCCTGCTATTCCAATCCTGCGGCCCGAGAATCTCTTCTCTTCCTTTTACTTCACCGCGCTGGTATGGTCTCCTTACGATTTGTTGTCTTTGTTATTGTCCTTCAACCTTTTTTTCTGTTTTTTCTCAGCTTTTTTTCTGTGAGGGAAAGCAATTACGTGGAGGAGTGCTCAAACCATCAATCATGATGTCGAGGCGAGATGGAGACAGACAGCGAGTGTCTGAGTGCTTGTAGGTCGAGATGGCGGGGCGTGGCGCGGGAGAAAGCAATGCTGGGTGGTTTGACTCAGGCATGTATGCCGGTGACGCGCCGTTGGCCAGCTGGACGCCATGTGGCTTGAAGACGGCATTGGCAGCCCTCGAACCAAACGACGACGGGGTGGTTGCTGGTTTCAACACAGAGGCAGCATTGATGGCCCATATCGATAGTACTGTGTCGGTAACCTCTGGCTAGGACGGGTCTGGAATCTCGGACAGAGCGACAGGGGGGACTCTACGTGCTTCCCTTCTGGTCGCCCAGGTTCTGAGAGGCATTACTCAGGGCTATGCTCGAGCCAGAACCACATATAAGCCAAGGGATATCCACCGCAAGATCACCCTCTCTACACACACCATTTCCACCCGAGCAGGCCACAATCGCGATCGAGGACACTCACCTCTAGACGTGCTGAGGGTACCGGTCGATAGTCTGCGCGGTGGTGACTTCTGAAAGAATGGGAGAGGCTGCTGATACTGTGACTGACCGCACTCTTACCACCGGTGGCCTCACCAGTGGGCAGTCATAGGGCACCCAACAGTTGCCAATCGGGACCTATGCAGTCTATTTGCACCTGTTGCCCTGTAGTGAACCACACCAGCGTCTCCCTAAAGCTGAAGCCGAAGATTTACAGTGTAGCTTCATCCTTTTGACAGAAACTTCAACCACTCACAGAAAACAACAAACTCACAATCAAGTATGGACACACTCCCAGCCTGCGAACAGAGACAGAAAGCTCCATACTGAAGATATGCACATTCATGTGTGGGGGCTTACTTTTGCCAGGTGATGACATCACGAAGACTTACAACTAGCGCAGTTAGCAATTCAGGGGAGGGTCACATAAGCAGAAGCTCTACTGCTGATGCTGCCCAGCATCTACCATACGCGAATGTCTGACAGGCGTGTTTTCACTGCTGGTTGACAGCTTCATCCGACTGGTGACAGAGGAGCTCTCTCCACATGATGTCTGTGCCCAGACCGGAGTAAGCAGATCACTTCTCAAAGCTGGCGGCGGGCACAAAAGCTTTTCTGCTCACATTGACAGAAAAAGGTTGAAGTACACGTTATAAAAAGAGAAGCTAAGCTCACCTTTGGCCCGTCTACTGATGGATACCATCGCTGCTATCAGGTGTCTATCCTGTGTCCGTTAGACGTGCTGCGAAATGGGCTCCGCTGAGAAGTTAGTAAGCGAACGGGTGACACTTAGAACCACGTCCACATTGACGAAGGATATTGTACACTACACAGTGACCAAGCGCGTGTTATCCAAGGAGGTTAGCAGCAGCACAGAAAAGAGAGAATGGCTGCACTATTTTGAAAAGAGGAAAGAACAGTTGAAGGTGTCCAGGATCGATTTTCTCAAGTTAAACGACGCTGATGAGATGCTTTGCCATATGATTACGGGAAATGTTAAAAACAGGAGGGTCAGAAGCTTTATAAAAAAGTGCTCTACCTGGCAATTGGATAAACAGTTCTATAAACAATACCCGCACATGCGATACGGGGAAACCCGAATCCCGATCTTTCACATGACAATGGCGCATAACTGGAAAGTTACCAAAGAGAAGATTTACAGACTCATTGACGAATTCCAGCTTTGGAGCATATTGGTTTCAGACGAGTCAGAGTACTCCAGGCTGTTTGTGGACCACCACTCGAAAAGATTCAAAATGGCGGACAAAATATTCTCTTACGCCATACTCTGTATGGCGCACTTTCAGCCCTTCAATTCTTCCAGAGATAAGCTAAATTTCTTTAATCAGCTAATGAGTTCAACTCACAAAACCCAGGACTGTATATCGTTGTTTGATGATTACGTTTCACAACAACTCTCGTGTCAGTTTAACGGATCATCACAAGTCCTTTTCCACTCCCTTTTGAAAAGCGGGAGACATCTCGGACACATATGTTCACAGGAAGTGCATTATCAGGAAATAGCAACAAAGGGAGGCCGCCTTGTAGTAAATCTTGTTAGATGGGGAAATCACAAAACAGTCCTTGGCCATTGGTCTAATATTAACAAAGCCATTAGAAGTTTGGAGAATAAACTACTATGGGAAGAGACGAAAACCAATAACGCCAATTCAACTGGTGAGAACAAAGTGGATGATTTTTTGGCTACATTGCCTGGTGATGGGAGATGTTCCTCACTGACACAGGCCAATTTCTAGATTCAATTCTGTATAACCTATGACCACAAATCTATTCCCATTCCTAGGCATTTGTTGTGTAAAAGACTGTTAGGTGGTTATCTGTGTTTCATTCTTTGATAGGTACTTGTCTAAAATCTCCACTAAAGCTTCTTCAGAAATGGCCATATGTCTATCATCAATATCTAGGAAGTCAACTTTACTGTTGCCTTGCAAAGATTTCAAACCCAGAAGGTTCCTTGTGTAGAAGATGGTTTCATTAAATGGAATCTCGTTCCCCTTCTCGTCAGTATCGTGGAACCAAGCTGAATTTCTGGGTACAACAGTTTCATCTTTAGCAAACCTCACTAGAACCAGTTTTTGTATACGGGCCAAGTTCCCGATGTAAGTCGAATTAACAGGTGTTTGGCTTTCATTATTGACATCAGCAATAAACCCAGAGTAATCCAAGTATTGTTCGTAGTTAGCAGGATCCCTAAAGTACTGAGCGGACACCACTGACTTTTGGATGGAACCCCTCCATACGTGGCTCTTTAGGATAGCGTTTCTTCGCTTGCACAGCCAATCGTAGTTATTGCAAAGAGGCAGGTCGCTTATTCCCGCGTGTGGCGAGCCAAACGTAACCAGGGTCCTCACTGGCAAGGAACATCTCTGAATTGCAGCTCTTGCGAAAAGTCCTCCTTGGCTGAAGCCAATAAAGTCAAACCCATCTCGCAACTCCTCAATAGTCCCCAGGTGATCGCACACATAACCCACCTGGTCATTGACATTACCAAACAGGGATCCCCGCTGATCCCTAGAGCCATCAACATCAACAAATACAGAGAATACCGGCTTTCCTGGAGCATGTTGGTTGACAATAGATATGGTCCTATTCATTGCTTCGGAGTTGTACGAATCACCCATCCCGTGCCAAAAGACAACAGGGGTCTGATCACCATGTATGTCTGCCTCTGCAAGAAGATTAACGCTAGCTATCACTTTAGCAGCGATTCTAGAAATGTACATGTCTCTACTCTCTCTCTCTCTCTCTCTATCTATCTCCGTTGCATGAGAGAAAATGAATAGTGCTTCTCTCCCCTAACTCTTTTGGTTACTACATTGGAATTCTACATGAAAAAAAGCATCCCAAGGTATGAGATGGCCAAAATGAGAAAGGACGCTGAACGTGCATTAAAGGACCGAACCATACTCGTTTGCCATCGTTTGCTGCTCGCGGTCGAGCAGCTGGGTCAGGGATCCGACAGTAGAGGTGTTGTTGGTGTTGTTGTTGCTTTGCTGACGTTGTTCAAGTTCATGGGCTTCTAACTCTTCCACTGTGAGCCATGTTGGTTTAATCAAGTCCGCTGTTGGCTTGAGCTCTGCAGCGATAACTCGGCCCTGTGAACCATCGGTGTCCAGTAAATCAGAGAGTTGTGACGAGCGTGAGGGCCTTCTCTCAGGTGTGGTCGCTGCAGAGGATACCAGCGCGGCACATAACGTCAGTTGGAAGT
Organism: Barnettozyma sp. UFMG-CM-Y5996; assembly: GCA_030580455.1. Taxonomy (NCBI): domain Eukaryota; kingdom Fungi; phylum Ascomycota; class Saccharomycetes; order Phaffomycetales; family Phaffomycetaceae; genus Barnettozyma; species Barnettozyma sp. UFMG-CM-Y5996. The sequence continues at coordinate 29,229 of JAKTSX010000019.1, forward strand.
ACCAAATGAGGATGTCAAGGACGCACAGCAGCCACCAGCTCGGAAGTTGTGCTTGCCCAATCAGCTGAAACACATGATGCCCATACACAAAGCCATCGTCTTCCGGCTTGGGCAGGTCCCTTGTTGAGTGTAAGATCAGAACAGATATGTTTGATAGAAAAACCAGATTCTTGATCATGGGCGTGAATAGTCTGTTGACAATGCGCAATCGATGGTAGCTTTCAAACACCAATTGCGTGAGGTACCGTACCAGCAGGACCAGGATGCTGCAGTCATACAGACAGCATATGATGCATAACATAAGCCACACCTGTCGGAGACTGGCTGTGAGGTCATTTTGAAACGCTCTTTTGCGTGACCTGAAACAGTTCTTGATGTACAAGCCCTCCTCCTCTCCATCAAGCAAGGCTGGTGGGCTTCTCGTTGTGCCCTGCACCCCTCGGAGCGCGGTGTAGCCAGCACTACCGCTACTGCTAGCCTCGTTCATTCTGCTCTGGTTGCTGCGATGCTCTTTGATAGCTGAGGGGAGCTGCGCTGCGTGGTAACTGATGTATTGGCTCAATCAAGGCACCACATTCATCGTCAGGGTTGCCATGGCATGCGCAGCCCATCCCCTGTTACCCGGAGACAGGACCAGGGCCATATATGTCACGTGGTGACTCACGTGATATACATATTCTGTTTACGTGCTCGTAACCTCAGAAAATGGCCAGCATGCATACGGGCAAAAGGACGTGGGGGAACATCAGTTGGGTGCACACTGTGCGTGCTAACAGCAATATGTTTGAGCAGCCGTGTACAGCACCCTCCACAGCTACCTTGGGCCCGGACCCTGCGCAGCGCTGTCCTCTTCCAGCTATCTCTAAATAAAGTGTCCGTGGCCCTCAACACCACCATCTTCCTGCTGATTATATAATCCCGAAACTGTCGGAATTCTCGGTTTATGTGGCGGCGGCGAGCGGCAAAAAGAAAAATGTGAAGAAAAATTGTTTCTTTCTTCTGTCAAATGAAGCTAGCAACGCGCGGGCAATTGATCAACTAACAGAGAGCTAGGTTCCGTTAATTGATCGTTGGTCACACCCCAGAAGACTGCTTTCCCTGTCTGTCCCACTCCACTCTGATTGAATAGGAAAGAAAAGTTGGATGATTTCAGCCGCCGCCACTAGACGATCTTTGCAAGCAGCTGTCGAGTGTAGAAGGATTACCCCAGTTGCGTTACAGTATGGACTAGTGAAGAGCAGCTTTTGCTCCGGCAGAGGCCAGTACGGGCTGGCTGTAAGACTGCAAAGTACCAAGAGCAGCCCTCAAGACGGGAACGGAAAGACAGAGCCGGAAGGCAGCACCACGGTCGCCAAAGTTGCAAAATCTGCCAAAGCACCACTGCTTGACAGAATCAAACATGAACTTAAACACTATTGGGCAGGAACCAAACTACTCGGGTACGAGACAAGAGTGTCCACAAAGCTCCTTTTTAAAAAATTGAGAGGCTACGAGCTAAGCAGAAGAGAGAATACGCAACTGACGAGAACAACAACCGACCTTTTCAGATTGGTACCATTCTCTGCGTTCATCATAATACCCTTTGCCGAACTTTTACTGCCAATTGCATTGAAGTTGTTCCCAAACCTTCTTCCTTCCACATACGAGTCTAAAGCTGATAGAACCAAGAAGAAGGAGATTTTGCGGAGGACCAGAGAAGAGACTTCGAACTTCTTGAGACAGACTTTTGCTGAGAGCGGAGTAAAGTTACCCAAAGCAACTACTGAAGACGAGAAGGAGCAGTTTGTTCAGTTTTTCAAGGCATTGAACACCCTTGGCGAACAACCAACTGGAGACCAAGTCGTGAAAATTGCAAGGCTATTCAAAAATGACATTGTTCTGGATAACCTGTCTCGTCCACAGCTAGTGGCGATGACTAAATACATGAATTTGAGACCTTTCGGATCAGATCAGATTTTGCGGTACCAAATCAGATACAAACTTTTACAGATCATCAAAGATGATAGAGCTATCGATTACGAAGGGGTTGAATCGTTGTCCGTTTCTGAGTTGCAAAGTGCCTGCTCCTCCAGAGGTATCAAGACTGTGGATGTATCCCCAGCTAGATTGAGGGATGACCTGAGAATGTGGCTTGACTTACGGTTGAGACAGAAGATTCCTTCTACCCTACTTATCTTGTCCTCTGTCTACACATATGGTGAAGCTCGTGATGTTTCCAGTTACTATGATGCGCTCATACAGGTCCTGCGTTCCATCCCAGATCAAGTTTATGATGTCACCAAATCTGAAGTGGCGCATGACGATGTGGAACTGAGATTAGACGTTATTAAAGACCAAGAAGTGTTGATCAAAGAGGAGAAGGAAATCGTCAAAGAGCTGGAGTTGGATCCAGTCAAAGACGACATTATTTTAGAAGACTATGAGAAAGATCCTTCATCTGAAACAGAAAAACAAGAGACTGAGAAACAGGAGGTGTTGGAGGCACATCAACCTAAAGAACAGATCAATCCTCCACAGAAGAACACCGAGGAACAAGTAAACAGCAAAACTACCAAGCAGTAAAAGCGTACATACGTAAATAGATGAATACATTATACTAAACCCATCACTCTATTTTCCTGTAGATCCAAAACCACCGGCACCACGACTGGTTTGATCCAACTCTTCAGCCGTGATCTCTAGAATATCAGCGTTAACTATCTTTTCGAGCACCAGCTGGGCGATTCTATCGCCTTTTTTGATTTCGAAGTCTTTAGCACTGTGGTTGAACAGAACAACCTTAACCTCACCTCTGTAGTCAGCGTCGACAACCCCAGCACCAGTAGATATACCATGTTTCACAGCGAGCCCTGATCTTGGTGCAACACGTCCGTAGGTCCCTACAGGGACGATTATTGAAATATCAGTTGCCACTAACCCTTGGCCTTGACCTGGGATTACTGCGTCTTCGGATGAGTACAAGTCATAACCTGCTGCTAGAGCAGAGCCTTTTGTTGGTGTGGTTGCGTTCTCGGAACGCTTGAAAATCTTCAATGTATCACTAACCTTTGTCTTCTTGATCTCTTGTTCTGACATAGTTTCCTTCTGATCCCGATACCGCTCTTCCAGAACAAATATGGAAGAGTGTTCACTTGTATCCCAGTTAATTTTTTCTTTCAATACAATTTTTGACGCGCTTCGCGTAAGTTTCGTGATCAATTATCCACTATACAACAGCATACATCAGTTGACAGTTGTGCATCTAGGTGTCTGTCCCTGCTTTTCTACTTTATCAACCATTTTGCTATCGCTATGACCATGCACACAGCGAAGCGGAAACATCTCAAGAAAGAAACAACAACCCACACCAACCACAACACAAGCACGACAAGATTCTCCAAAGCCCAATAGCCAAAGTTGGCAAACGCATCACACTTGATGTCCTTTCTCAACGAGTTCACCTTCTCGAACCGTTCGCTTAGCTTCCTGATTTCTAAGGACAACGTGGTGTTCACCTCACCAATTGTACGGTCCGATAGCGTAAGCATCTTGTCAATCTGGACGGAGTAGTCATTGACAAGCTCGGAGTGAATGGCACCCAGAGTTTCGGTTTTGCCCTTGAACATTTCTTCAAACTCATGTAGTGAAGAGTCACGTAGCTGATGGAGGCTACTCTCAACCTGTACCAGCTTCTTATCTAACCCTTCAAAATTTGTGAGGTTCTGGTACTCAAGCTTCTTATACTCATAGTCGTGAACAAACATATCAATGATCGTATGTAAATAGCGGAGCTTGTTCAAATGGGCATTTACAGCCTCAACCTCTCTCAGATCAATTTTATCAGCTTCGGGAATTGTGTCTCCGAGTTGCACCAGTTTGCTATTTCTTAGGTTATCGCTGATAATCGAATTACCTGCGCTATTATCCCCTGATACATCGGTGGGTGTATCCAATGGAATCCTGGAACTCGGTTTGATAGGCTCGATTTCAATGTCGTTCAAGATCTTGAAAGAATGTTGACTTCCAGAGCCAAATTCTACATCATCAATCAAGAACTCGGTCTTCTTAACATCGTGAGAACTTGCAGATCCGTTCACATAGTAGCTGTCATACGAGTTGTCATTATTCGCACTGCGGCTATCTCCTTTCTTGAAAGGTGATTTCGATCTCATCCTGCCTATGATGTTTCTTCTTCTTCTTCTTGATTGTCTTCCTGCTCCATTACGTGGCTCTAGGAGAGTTTCCGATTTGGGGAACGTTCCTCGCTGTTTCACAGGAATGTCTTCCAACTCATCTGTTTCATATTCATCATCGATATTTTCAAATATTTGATTGTATTTACTCTCTCCTCTTGTGGAACCATTTCCATCGTCTTCTGCGTAACCATCACTCCCGTATAAATCGATATACCCTTTGCGTTTTCGCTTAATATCGAATCCATCATCGTACCCATATCCATATCCATATCCGTCGTCCATTTCGTTATTATTATAGTTATTATCATAATCAAAATCATTATCATCGAAGGGAGCTCCAATTTTATATTCGTTATCTTTACTATGAGGATAAGTTCCATGTAGATAGTTGACCTGATTGCTACGATTGAAGTGAAGTCGATCCTGCTGATGACGATGATTACTCTTGTTTCTTTTCTCTAGTGGGAATAGCAGCTCTCCATTTGGTCCAACCAGTTCATGCCAATGTTGTGTCCGCCAACTAATATCAAAAATAAGCTCAGAAATATCAACTTCCCACATCAGTTTTACTTTCGTTTTACTGAAAGTTGTGGAAGCTTGCGGGATAGTCTTCATAGTCAGTTGTGGAACTTGGTTGTACTTCTTTCTCAACTCCCTGTTCCTGATAATCTGGAGAGGGTTGTAAACACCATCAACTGCAGCGAACTCAGGATCTGTGACTTTTTGGCTTTGGGCAATGGCAAAATAATAGAGGTTGAACATGAGCTTCACTTTCTCCACCCTATTCAAAATGGCCCTTGGAACATGTTTGGCATGTGATGAGACGCTGTGGTGTTCTCTCTCGTGTTCCTTGCGATCATTGTGTTCGACGTCAATGTTCATCTCGTCCATAATTCCTTTCCTCAGTTCTAAGAAAACAGTGGATAGCTGTGCCACCTCCCCTAGTCGCTGCTTTTCATTCTCCTCATCTGGTTCTTGTCTATTGAAGGGTTTTGCAACTTCACCTTCTTTTGTGCCGGATATGATACTCCCGCCTCTCCTCCTTATAGAGTTTCTCCTTCTTCGTATGAGCGTTGATGCAAGTGGATCAAACTCGAATCCATTAATGTCAGTGAGTCTTCTTGAACTGTTAGAGTCGCGCCGCTTGGCACCATTTGATGATGAGTACCTCCTTGGGCCCGTAGTGTTGGGAGTAGAACTTTCGTCTGGATGATTCCCGCCACTCGACAGCTGGTTCTTCCCACGGCCAGTAGCAGACAGGTAATTATTTGCTGTGTTTGTGTTTGTGTACTGGTCTGAACCTTGAACCGAGCCTGACCTTGAGCCTGACCCTGACGTTAAGTTCGCCTGTATAGGGCTCAGCGCTATCGAAAGCCGTGACTTCGGCGACTGTATCGTCATAGATCCCTATGAATTCCCTTAATGAACTCTAGAGGTTGGACTGCATCAACTCAGTGCACTATAACACAGCACCAACACCAACCCTGCTTCAATATTTCAAAAAGTAGCCTAGCCCCTTCTCTCTTCTGAGTATGTTTAGATATAATTTCGTCATTTTTTTTATAAGTTTGATGATGAAACCATTTGAACAGAAACAGGATTACAGTGACAGCAACACCGGTCATCCTTACCAGCCAGGTCCTGGGAGCGCTGAACAGGGAAATTCAGTGCGCTCTCACTGCTGGAAACATTATGTCGTACTATCTGGCGATGGTTGGCACTACAGATACGCCTATCTACGAGGCTGAGTTGGGATCGTTTCGTAAAGGCAATGATGGCACCCCACGATTTACATCAGCACAGAAAGACCTGAATCCTTTCATCGCCCATGCGGCAATCGATATCATTGAGGATATCCAATGGAAGTCGCAGGTATTGTATCTTAAAGTAGTTGATGAGTTCCAAGGGCTGCTTATAAGTGCATATGTGACATCGGGTAATGTCAAATTCCTTCTAGTTCACGAGACGAAGAATGAGGAGTCTATCAGACAGTTCTTCACAGAGTTGAACGACCTATACGTCAAGGCCCTGCTGAATCCATTCTATAAAGCCAATGAACCCATCACAAGCCCCACGTTCGATCTCAAAGTGAGAGGGTTCGCCAGGAAATACCTGTGAATGTATATGTGTGTCTTAGTGTTTACCTGTAGGGACGCGTACGTGTGTATTTATATATGTATATATCTTTCATCATTATCATTAGTTTTGCTCCCTTCTTCATGATCTGTCAATCCGGGCGATACCTCTCAATAATTGTTCTGTGTCAATATTCTTGTTCAAGTCAGATGATTGAATTTTATTGATTGTAACGTCGTCCAAAGTTGTATCTAGAAAATCGTTTAGTCTCTGTGAACGCAGACCGGCAAGCTTTGTTCTTATTAACGAGGCAGACTTCAGTTTGTTCGTGAAGTCATTGAACGTGTCAACTTCCAGCTCTAAATTGTGGGAAATGTCGTTATAAGTTGAATCACTCAACGCAGTGATTTCACCCATGAGAGAGTCATCTGTAACTTTACTGAAATTAGGGTCCTTGCTGATATATGATCTCAAGTCGTCTTCAGATAGGTCAGGGTTCTTAGATGGCTTCATGACAGCCTGTGCATGCGATAATCCTTTCTCCCATTCAGCAGTTTTCCCTTGTAACTGAGTCAACCGATCCTTCAACTCCTTCAACACTTCTTGATTCTTGACATTTCTTTCGTTAGGCATGGCTTTAACCTCTTTTTGAGGAGGTGAGGAAGGTTTGTCTTTCATATCTTCTCCATTAGTTTGGTCATCGTTGCCATCATCTTCGTCGCCAACCCTGTTCCACCAACTTATATTCACCTTCCCATCCACTAAGTCTCTTACAATTTCTTCTTTGATAACTTTGGCGATATTCAAGGCAGTCAATTCCTCGTTAGATAGTTTGTTCTTCTGTTTGATGTGTTTGTCCTTATCTTCTTCGAATTTCTTCTTTGAGCACCAAATCAATAACTGCCTCATCTTATGGGGATCAGGGAGGTCTCTGTCTAAAAGCTTGTAGTACTCACTCGTGGGTATCTGCTCGTGGGGCACTCCTTTGAACCCATTGCCTATTGATGACACTCTTTTGCCTCTTTTGCCTAGCGAACTTCTTCTATCATTCCCTCCCCTACTTCGTATTTCCTTGTTTCTTCGTATTATGGGAGTGTCTGAAATAGGCAGTGCTAGTTGGATAGAGGTAGAATGCTCTTGATACGGTCGGTGAAGGGTCCTGTTCATCGTAGGTGTAGCCATCATATCATCATGCGTGAGCTTCCTGATATTGGACAGGTCCAATTCTTTACTGTCGTTACTGGTTTGGCTCTTGCTCGCGCTTATCTTTACCCTAGCATTCGCATTTCTCTTCTGCGCTCTTGTCGTTCTATATCCTTTCCCTTCGTCGTGCTCATGTTCTGTCTGCTCCTCGCCTGCTGATCCTTCTTCTATCTGTGAGTTGGCTCGTTTGAAAACAAAGTCTCCATCTGTTTCCACACCTGGTCCTCCTCTTGTCCTGCTTCCACTGCTGGCTGTGGATGCATTTGCTTGGCTGCTTGAGTTTTTTAACAAATCCTTGAGGTTTGTAGTGGGTCTCCTCTTCTTGCTGGGCTTGTCATCAACACCTCTCGCAGGCCGCTGCCGTCTGGAGGAGTATCCTCCTTTCTTATTGGAGTCGCCCATACAATATACAATATACAGTGGGGACGGGCACCTTCTGTCTGTGTTTAATAGACCGGGCTTCTCACTAGTCCACCTGCTTGTGTGTGTGTGTGTGTGTGTGTCTGTATGTGTGGTGTGCGCTCTTCGCGTCTTCGGTTCGTAAAAAAAACAAAAAACCAAAACAAAAGCCAAATCCCAAACCGACCTACAAGCACTCCAAACACCAATGCACTCCCATACACAACGTGTCTACCAGTGTCTCCGAGCCTCTTTCGAACACTATCAAATTTGCTTTGCTGTTCTTGCTCTCGCCAGCTTTGCTCAAGTCTTTGCTGTGTTTTGGTTTTGTTGTTTGTTTTTGTGTTTTTTTTGTGTGTTTAGATATATACAGATTGGGAAGTTTTCGCGGATGTGCCAGTCCCCCCAAGTGGTATGAGCCCTGATCCCGTCCACTCCATCAACAGCCAACCACACCGCCTCTCCTATCACCATGAGCGTAGTGCTGACACGAGGGCGGCGAGGATCGGGCTGGTCCACACGTTCTCTTCTCCGGGTACGCCCTACTATTCGCCTCTTCTGAGTTCAGACGGGTGTGGTGGGCGCGAGGTATGTGAGCGAGCACATGAGTGTCTGTACCGTACAAGCCTCGCTCCGTCCCACATGCGTAGTGCCACCAATCTCGGCCAGAATAAAGTATGTGTCTGGTCTGGTGTCTATGGCCAAGCACTGGAAGGGCAGCAACCCTCATTGTGTGTGTCCCGCGGATTTAAATGCTGATTGAAGAGTAAAGAGCTATTTAATTGTGTGGGGGAGCTATCGCGCTTGTGCTGCTCGCGGCTGTAGGGTTTTATGACGCGTAGAGAGGAGGTATGAAAAAAAATCCATCATGCTTGTTCACTGCCAACTACCCTTGGGCTGCTCTACAGGGTGCGATTGCGAGCGCAAGGTAACCAAGTGAAAGTCAGCGTCGGCTGGTTCTCAGACAGTGGAAGCAGTTCTACTTTTGTGAATATCTGTGCAGCCCGTTCCCACTGTTAGTTGGTGTGGTGAGACTGGTTAATGGCGATGTACAGTCATAAACAAGAGCTTGCAGCGTCACCTAGGCACCGAAATAAATCGCTGCCGCTGGAGCCATTCCCAGACTCTTTTGCGCACCTGAATGATTTCGAAAACAAGGACCCGTTTGACGACTCTGGAAACTACCCACAAGTGCATTATGAGGCCAAGATTCATCCGTGGAGGTCCAAGATAAGGCTTGGGCTTTTGCCATACATCAGAGCTGAGACCTCGGTCTTGAACCGCTTGCAGAAGAAGCTCAGGACCCCTGTGCTAGACTACTACTTCTCATACTCTGCCAATCTAGCAGCGCATACCTTCTATGTGCTGATGTTGCCATTACCTGCTTGGTTCGGCTGTGGGATGATTACAAGAGATTTAGTGTATGTGCTGGGCTACGGTATTTACTTCACTGGATTCATCAAAGACTATTGCTGTCTCCCTAGACCTAGGTCTCCACCCTTACATAGAATAACATTATCGGGTTACACGGCCAAAGAATATGGATTTCCATCATCCCACTCTGCCAATGCTACTGGTGTTTCTCTCCTCACGTTATTTCTCATTTTGAACAATTGGGAGAGTTTTGACTCCCAACTCTCCAGAATCTCTGCAGTGATCGTGCTAACACTTTACTACATCTCCTTGATCATTGGAAGGCTTTACTGTGGAATGCACGGATTTGCGGATATACTGGTGGGAAGCATGGTAGGCTCTCTATGCTACCTAGTGAGAGTAACCACCAGAACTATATGGGATAGCTGGATAGTAGAAGGTTCGATCCTTGGCCCAATCATCTCGATACTGCTCAACTATGGTTTAATTTACTACCATGTTACTCCAGTCGATGATTGCCCGTGTTTCGATGATAGTGTCGCGTTTATTGGCGTGGTTATAGGGCTTGACATTTCACAGTGGCTGTTCATCCATTCATCTTACAATGGATCAAAGTTTGGCATGGACGAAATAGGGTCTATTGATATAGCATACTCATTCCAGGAAGTTGGTATCGCAAACTCCATCCTCAGAGTTGCCCTTGGTGTAATATGCGTCGTGGTTTGGAAAGAGCTGTCCAAACCTTTGCTTTTACACATCTTCAAGATATTTTACAAGATACTGTACAGAAATGATTACAGCCCGGCAAAATTCAACAGAATAAGAAGTGATACTAACGCTACAAGGGAACTAATAGGTAATGTTCAGCAGTTGATCACGGACTTGTCAAGCTCTAAGAAAATATCCACTATAGGTCCACAATCATCCATAGACGAACAGGAACTGGAGCAGTACACCGAGAATATTGACACTTTTCATAAAAAGCATAAAACTTTTTCCTGTGGTGTATTCAAGAAAAGGTATACAATCGAAATCATTGTGAGACTCATTGTGTATGCTGGTATTCCTTTTTGGGTGATTATTGGATTCTCCTTTATCTCTGAACGTCTTGGATTGGCGTATATCCCAAATAAATGAGCAATCACCTATATCATTATCATTATCGTCAATCTTTGAATCCATTCAACGAGGTAGCTGTAGTATGGTATTATTTTATAAAATAATTCTGTCTCCATTTTTTTCAATCTGAGTCAATATAATGAAGGCTTCAATAGAACAACATAACCTTAACATCAACATCAACATCACCAACAACTAGCCCGCTTACCCCTTCCCTCTTGATGAAATAGTAAGGCTATGATGAAACTAGCTATCTTTTTGTGCTCATATTTGTCTTTGACATCCGCAGCTTCTCTATGGCAAAACTTCTTCGACCTCGTCTCTGTCAACGGTGGAGGAGAACCTTCGCCGTTGTTCACCGAAATTGACTATAACATTATCAGTCTTCACAAATCTTTGGTTGACATTGAATCCGTTACAGGCAATGAGTACAAAATCGGCTTGTTTTTGGAAGATTATTTGAGCAAAAGAGGTTTCACAGTTGAACTGCAGGAGGTTGAGAAGAATCGGAATAATGTCTACGCTTATAAAGGACCTTCTAAAGACGCCAAGGTGCTTCTGACTTCACATATGGACACAGTCCCTCCATTTTTCGAGTACTACACAAAAGACGGAGAGTTTTACGGTCGTGGTTCAAATGACGCGAAGGCATCTGTTGCTTCTCAAATTGTAGCTGCTCTTGAGCTCATTGAGCACAGCGACGTCTCTAATGGAGATCTTGCTTTGTTGTTTGTTGTTGGCGAAGAAGTGAACGGTGCTGGAATGCGCTATGCAAGTGATCATCTTGATGCTGAGTGGGATCATGTCATCTTTGGCGAGCCTACAGAGCTGAAATTAGGAGTAGGACACAAGGGTATTTATAACTTTGAGATTGCCATCAAAGGTAAAGCATCACATTCAGGATACCCACACTTGGGAATCGATGCTAACAGCAAGATGATTGATGTTTTGAACCAGATCATCAACGTGGAGTTGCCTGAGGATGAACTACTGGGTAAATCGACAGTTAATGTTGGGTTGATTGAAGCAGGTGTTGCCGCTAATGTTGTTTCTCCGCATGCAAAAGCGAAATCTCTCATAAGGGTTGCTCATGAGTCGAACATAGTCAAGGAGGTCATCTCCAAAATCGTTGACTCTGGCAATACAGAATATCACAATATTGAATTAACAGATGTACAGCTGGAAGAACCCGTTTACCTGGACCATAAAGTTCCTGGATTTGAAACAACAGTTTTAGCTTACTTTACCGATGTGCCTAATCTGAAGAAGGAGGTGAAGAGTAAGTACCTATACGGGCCTGGTTCTGTTTTGAATGCTCATACTCCTAATGAACATGTTAGCTTGAGTGACCTGAAGGATGCAATTGCAGGTTACAAGAATCTGACAAAGTACCTGCTGTCAAGAGACAGAAATGACATGTATGACTCGAACTAAAAGAGACTCATATGTAAGATACGAGTATATATATCATATTCATACCGATATAAGCCCATGTAGTATAAAAAAAAATCTCTCGGGGGCGATTCGAACGCCCGATATCCAGATGACAATTCCATTACAGTCTGGCGCCTTAAACCAACTTGGCCACCGAGAGGATTTTTGACGTTTTTTCTTTTACCAGATTTAAGTACAGGCACAAATAGTCTATTCTAAACACATATGAACCATGAACCCTCAACCATCTTAGGTACTAGCAATGTTGCCATGTGTATGAGAAGCCCTGGATAAGCGGTAGAGCTCATATGGCCAAGATTGCTGTCCATATTTAAGGCCAGTGTTTATATAGGTTCAGGTTATTTTCTAATATAAGTAAACAAAACCAGGTAATGCACCGGTACCACGCGAATGCGCCTCTACATGAGCAGTCATTCGCACAGAGGGTAGTGATGCTTAGAGGTAATCTTATTCTGGTGGAAGGCTTAGACCGTGCTGGTAAAACTACGCAAACAACCCTTCTGGTGGAATCTTTGAAGAAACGAGGCCGTTCGGTGGAGCTTGTGAAGTTTCCACAACGAACAACACCAATAGGTAAACTCATAAACAACTATCTTGTTGACAAATCGTTTTCACTCAGTGATGAATCTGCGCATCTTCTTTTCAGTGCCAATAGATGGGAATTAGCGCCAGCTATTGAAGAGAATCTCAGAAATGGTGTGGACATTGTGCTGGATAGATATGTTTACTCTGGTGTAGCATACACTGCTGCCAAAGGTATTGATAGAGGATGGTGCTACCACCCAGACATTGGGCTGCCTAAACCCGATTTAACGATATTCTTGAACTTGAATGACAGTTCAGACCGCTCTGGTTTTGGAGACGAAAGATATGAGATCAAAGAATTCCAAGCGAAAGTCAAGGAGGAGTTTGAGGTGTTCTTCGGTGAAAGTGGATGGCGTACCATAGTTGTTGATGGAAAGAGCATTGAGCAGGTCAGATGCGAGATTGATTCGTTGGTATCTATACTACTAGCGACTGAATTGGGTGAACTACAGAAGTATACGTAAAAAGAAGGATCATTAGCACATTTCAGACGGGTGGTGTGGACTAGGCGGGGCTACTCCAGAGAATCAACCAACGCAAGCCTGTTCAAAATCACAGTTTTGGAGATTTCCTGGATCTCGCCTGCCATAAACATTTCATCTAGAACTTGGTAAACTTTATAGAAATGGAACACTATGTCCAGTTCATTGACACTCTCGAAGTATTGATCGAGAATCTCAACTAGTAGATGGATTGACGACAAGTATACGAGTTCATTGTCGGCCAGGTCAACGGCTGTTATGAAAAACAGCCCGGCGTACCGCTTGTAAATCAGCTTAGTATCCTTGAACTCGACAAAATTGGATAAATGGCGTTGCTCCCTTGATGAAATCAATCTATGAATGTCCACGTTGGTTTGGTAGCGTTCTGCATAGGATAAATCAGTGTAGTACTTTGCAAGCCGTACTTTCCCCTGACGGTTCATACATATTAGGTATTTGAGTGCCATTTCCGCCCGTGTATCTCTACCACTGTCTTCGCACACCGTAGAGCGCAGCGTTCTACCCTGCTATGGCTGTTCCCCGAGTCACCTCACCTTTGGTATGTATCCCTCATTCTGTTTGACAGATAATTTATTACCTCGGCGCATTTTGTTTTCCGCTTCACCACTCGCACTCCTCGACAACCAGAAAAATACATAAGGAAACCTTGCAGCTAAACCTTCAATCATTCCGTTCAGTGCACTGGAGCTGGAGCTACTCGGATTGCATTCAGATGGAAGTGCATGATGTCAGGGTGGCGTTTGAGCCGTTGAGAACCAACTTCGTTTCGCTACCAATCGATCTAGCCAACCAGGTGTACAGCGCTAGCATTGTACGTTTCTTCAATTTCAACCCCACACACTATCAGGAGAAATACTAACAGCTGGCACTCTGTCGTTTCCTGCCGCAAAAGAATATACAAGACGTTGTTGTACAAATACAATGGACTGGCAGGGATAATGTCCCAAAGTTTGCGTACGCTGGATGGAACGGTATGACTAATGACTATCTCTGTATGGATCCATCTTTTGCAAAGATTGCAGGGCTGGATGAAGGCAACAGAGTGGATGTTAGCATCGTGCTTGAGCCACACACAGCAACCACCATCGAGGTGGAGCCGTTGACAGCGTCCGACTGGGAAACAATCGAACTGCATGCAGGGGCGTTGGAGAACAACTTTGTTTACCAAACGAGGGCAGTAGAGCTTGGTGGGGATTTCGTTGTCTATGTGAGTGATTCAATCACTGCTACCTTAAAAGTGTTGAAGATAACGCCAGAGCCTACGCAAGTTCCGAAGTATGCACAAGTGTCCAACACAGCTGAGATTCACGTGGCTCCCAAGACCAGAAGACCAGCAACCAAGAAGAGGTCTGGAAGCGTCAGGTCAGTATCATCGTCACGTCGCAATCACGAGAACTCTCCATTTATCTTGAAACGAGGGATTTCATTACCGCATGCCTTGTTCGACGTTGGAGAAGAGAATAAATACCAGGTTTTTGCTAACTTCAACGAGATTCAGCCTATCTTGGAAGGCGCCGAATTTGTAAATGTCTCAATCATACCTGGTCCTCAAGAATCGAAGGAAGGTACGTCTCCACCTCTGGCTACGTCTAAAGAAGAAACAAGAAAGGTAGTAGCTGGGCTGGTTCATGATGGCAACATCACAGGAGCAATAGGGCTGTCCAGGATTCTTGCAATCTCGTTGGAGGTTGATGGAACTTTGGGGCACACTGTTAAACTGGAGAAGCTTTCTAAACCTAACTATTCAAAGATCCCTACACTTGTCTTTCATCCTCTATCTACTGAGTCGAAACCTAAGACCAAAGATGAGGAACTCTCTTTGAACAACCAATCGGCTAAGACGGCCAAAGAAGCGAAGAGGAAGAAAATGAATGAAACCAAAGACATTCTATCTAGAACATTCTATGAACTAGGATTAAATGAGACAGTATTGACCAACAATTTATATATTCCAGCAATTGAAGGGTTTCCAGAAGGCGCTCTCTTGGAGGTTAAGGATAAACAAATCCCATGGTTAGTACCAACTGGACTGGCTAAAGTTACATTTGAGGTGGGATCAGAAATAATTATCCCACGCTCAAAAGTACCTAAATCTCTCATTCACAATGACGGTGACGCGGAGAAAGTTGATTCACCATTTCCAGTCGGACAGGAGAGCTTGTTGTGTAAAATTGAGAAAAAAACGAGAAGAGGATGTATTGGTGCGTTAGTTCATGGGTCTTCAGGTTCAGGTAAGTCATTGGTTGTGGATCAGTTAGTTAAAGCAGCACATGATAAGAGCATTTACGTCCTGAAGATTGATTGCAATGATTACGTCCGTGAGTCATCAGCTATTTTGAAGAATAAAATCGAGTATTGGCTGAAACTCTGTTCATGGTACACACCTTCTCTCCTTGTCTTGGAAGGAATTGAAAACATCTTTCCTGCTGAGACTGAACAAAGTGATTCTTCCCAAAGTCGTCAACTCACAGAGTTCTTTGTAAGTGCGACAAGCCAAATTTCCCGGTCTAGGAACTTTGTGGTATTAGGGACTACACGTTCAAAGGAATCTGTAAATAGTCTGTTGTATTCCAGTCATTGCATTGAGGAATTCTTTCATATCACTTCTCCGAACAAGGAAACAAGGGCGAAAATCCTGGATGTGTATTTGAAACAATTCAACCTCACACTTCACAAAGACTTTGATCTTTCACAAATGGCATTAGAAACAGAAGGGTATCTTCCAGGTGACTTGAAAGTGCTTGTAGATAGGGTACATCACGAAGCTATCTATTGTTCGATCGAGAACAATGATGGGGAAGCGATAACATCTGTTTCAAATGAACTATTTACCACAGCCATTCAGGGCTATACCCCATCTAACCTTCGTGGTGTGAAGTTGCAAAAGTCCACTACAAATTGGTCTGACATAGGAGGTCTCACCCAAGCCAAGTCCGTGTTATTAGAAACATTGGAATGGCCAACCAAATATGCGCCCATCTTCAAGTCGGCAACCCTAAGACTAAGATCAGGTATCTTACTTTACGGCTACCCTGGGTGTGGTAAGACATTGTTAGCATCAGCAGTCGCAGGTCAATGCGGGCTGAATTTCATTTCTGTGAAAGGCCCAGAAATTCTGAACAAGTACATAGGTGCGTCTGAACAGTCCATTCGTGAGCTCTTTGAGAGAGCTCAGGCAGCTAAACCTTGTATCCTATTCTTTGATGAGTTCGACTCCATTGCTCCAAAAAGAGGACATGACTCTACAGGTGTTACTGACCGAGTTGTCAATCAAATGCTAACGCAAATGGATGGTGCTGAAGGATTAGAGGGTGTGTATGTACTGGCCGCAACAAGTCGACCAGACCTTATTGACTCTGCCCTTTTGAGACCGGGTAGACTGGACAAGTCAGTCATATGTGATCTCCCAGACTGTGAAGACAGACTTGACATATTGAAATCCATCACAAGAAAAATGCTGCTTAGTGAGAATGTTGACCTTGCCGTTATTGCTGAAGAAGCAGAAGGGTTTTCTGGGGCTGATTTGCAAGCCTTAGCTTACAACGCATATCTAAAGGCTGTGCACCAAAAGTTGGAAGCAGAAAAGCTGGAAGCAGAAGGGGAAGTACAGAACAAGTCAAGTAATGGTGTTCACGAATTCTTTCAGGTGTCCTCGGACACTGTGAAGCAACACTCGGAGCTCAAGCCACAAGAAAGAACCCAGATTTCCCACCAACTTGATCTACTTTCAGAAACCTTAGCCGAGAAGCTGCAAGCAATATCATCACCAGCAAAAAAGGGACAAAAGAAGAAAGAAAGCAATAGCGTCTATATTGTACAGGACGACTTTGTCGATTCGTTGAGCGACACCAAGCCAAGTATTTCCCTGTCGGAGAAGAACAAGCTGCTGGCGATTTACAATAAATTTGAGACTGGCCGTGATGGTAACCTTCCAGATGGGTCTCCTAGCAATGAAGTAGGAGCACGCAGTACGTTGGCGTAGATGTACATATTTAGATATATCTTTATATATATTGCCACTAATTTATGTCCGTCGGTCATCTCCGAAAATGTACAAGCTTCAAGGGACCCAGACAGTACACTTACTCTGTTGCCACGTCATATCAACAAGGCATCTATATCGTGCCGGCCATTACTGTATCTGGCCTGTCAGTTGTATCTACGACATGCGCCCTACTCGCTTTACTAAACCTTTCCGCGCATGCATCCAACATCTCCTTGAGTCCCATCCTCTTCAGCCCTCCACACGCTCTCCATATCTAGTGGTTATGAGCCACTTTACATCGCGACTTTTGTTTTTGTTTTGTTTTTGTTTTTGTTTCATCTGTTTATATTCACACAGACGGAGGAGTTGTTGTTGTTGTTGTTGCTGCTGCTCCTGCTGTTGTTGGTTCCCTTGCTGCTGCTGTCTTTGTATCACAACACCAAGCCCCCATTTTCGACTCTATTTTTGGATAGGTGTGTACCAGAGGATCAACGTAGATAAACGTGGCTCTACACCTGCAATGTCACTTTGGAGCATCAGCGCGGCTAAGAAACGGGACGAGGTACCTGGATCCTCAGGATGGATCCGTAAGGAGCTGTACACGCTCCATGACCTAATGGCGAAAGATGTGGAACAGTTTGCATTCTCAGTTACATCTGAGCTCATGTGGATCGACGAACAGATGGACGAGATTCTAAGAGATGACGGAGAGTAAGTAGTGCGCGGCCGTTCTATGAGACAGCTTGGAATGATACCCGCTACTGCCATTGTATGGCTTGTTGTTTGAGTAGATTTTGGATACTAACCACGCGCTCGCGTACGTGAATAGGAACCCCCGGTTATTGTTGGAATCGCCTGTGAAACTTCGAGGTGCCGAATCGCCATTGAAACAGATTCGAAAACTCGCTTTGGGATCGAAGCCCCCAGGGGATGAGGAGACCAAGGCACTTCACGTGGCAGACACTAATATTCTGCGGCTTTCACCAGTGAATATAGAGACATTACGGGGAAGTCCTCAGAAATCCTCTTCGAAGTCACAAATCTCAAAGTTGGCCCCGACATCCACAGATTCAGTCCCATCACCAAAGAGTAGATTAGCTACGCCCACATCTGTGGCATCACCAGTGAAACCACAGCAGGCTGCCATGAAGACAAATTCTACCCAAGTTGAAAAATCAGAAGAGCCAGAAACGGGCTTTCCCAGCGATATGAAAGAAGGCGAATCAGACCCTGACAGTCTTTCAACAATAAAAGCTGCATCAGTTGAAGGCTATGAGCCAGTAGTTTCCGAGGATATGTCGCATGTCAAATCCAGAGAGGCTCAACGGGTACAGAAGGAGATTGTGTTTGCAGATGTAACTGCAACAAAAGAACCAGAAACAACTGAATTGCAAAAAAAAACTGCACCTGAGAGTACAAATATCAAACTCACTGTTGATACTTCTGTGGAAGATGTTGATAATGTGTTTTCTGAAAAAGAAACCTCGTTTCAAGAGATTAAAACAGCCATCAGAAAGAGTATTGCAAACAAAACTAAATCATCTGAGGAATCGCATGAGAATAATGGTGGTGATTGGGCTAAAGGCGATGGTGATGACGATTCTGATGGATCTTTCAAGAGTGCAACTGAAGAAGTGCCTGCAGGTACAAGCCACACCACTCAACTTGCGCCTGATACTTCAAATGACATCCTTAACTTTTCAGTAGAAACAATCAAGTTGCGTTTGAAAGATGACAATGGTGAGAATGCCAATGAAAATGGAAACCAAGATAATGAAAAGAGTTTTAAATCGCAAACAACTCCTCGCTATTCAAGTAGGGAAAGCCAAGGTTTTGCGCTATTGCCACATAGAGACCCCCTAACAGTCAAGCCTTCAAACAAAAAAGAGAGCAAAAATATGAGGAAGAGTTTATTTGATGGTATATCTTATCCATTAGTACAAAAGGGAGAAGATCCTTCCAGCAAGGTGGCTAAATCTCTTTACCCAGTGATTAGTCTGATAGACAGGAAATACGAATTACAAGGTAGAGAGAGAGCATTAGCATTGACTCTATCACCTAATTCAACATCTAAGATACCCTCTCCATCCCCAAAAAAGAAAGATGTGAAAGCTACTGTTGGTCCGATAGATATAGTGTCACCTTCTGACACCTTAAAGTTAGAACTATCTGCTAAGGATACCACGAAACTGATACCCCTAGAAAGTCCACCACCTGGTCAAGAATCTCCACAGAAGCATCAATCTCCATTGGCTCACTTATTTTCCACTGTTGGTTCAACTCTGAGAAAGGCTAAATCGAAATTCATTAAAGAAAGACAGACAATCCTAGACAGTTCCGAAAAAGTGCACAAGCCCTCACGGACACCAGGGTCTTCTCCTCTCAGTAGATCCTTCACACGCCAGTCAAAACCACGCTCACCGCTACCCTCGAACGGCAGCAAACAAAAGGAAGGAGCACCACTCAATCAGTCAAACCCTAAAGATGAAAATCAGGAGGCTGAACCTATGCTTTCATCAAATCAGCCTACACAGCCACTCCTAACTGAACTTTACCCAGCAGAAACATCAGAGATTGTTGCAAGTGAGGAAAAGTTTAAAGATATTCACAATTACTCCTATGAAGATGAAGAGGATGAGGACAAGAAAGACCGATTGACTTTTTCTCCAGTAAACAGTATTTATGGCCCGTTGAGGAAAGATATGAATGAGAAATTGTCTCCTTCCAAAGTTGATCCCAAACCAAAGAGCTTAGCTCGAGTATCACTTTCAAAACCTCCTAGTATGGATGATAGAGAGCCGAAATCAGTATCCAATCGGAGAAGCTGGTTAAACTCTATGTTTGCGGAAGGAAAAATCAATAAAGTACCACGTCCAAAGTCCTTTGCCACTGAACAACGGAACCCTTTCAAACGGAAAACTCCAAGTGAAGAGGAACCTCCCACTCACACTAAAAGTTCTGCATATAGAAAGATTGGCAGCAAAATTGTCCCACCAAGTATCAATCCTTTGAAACAGCAATCACTTGATGCCAAGCGCCGACGCACAGGAGAGAAATTACAAACCGTGCTTCAAAAACGAGCGTCTAGAGTGCCTTCCCCTAGCTTATCCGGACTGATACCTAATGAAGACAAAATTTCACATGGAATTACTAGTCAAGCATTGATGAAAACTGCTGTCATTCAACACGCCCGCATTCATAATGATAACCGACCTATGCTACAATCAGGCACATCAGGTATTATGGACAACCAGAAGAGTCCTGCTACACCTCTGACACCAATAACTTTACCAGAAATTTTTTCTGAAAGTGAGGATGACGACGAAGGTAGTGTTTTGAAAGAGTGGGCCAACTCACCTGAATTGAGAAACATATTGATCAAACAGCAGTACGTGGATCCTGATAAAGTATTTGGACCAATAGCACCTTTGCAGATGGAAGAAATATTCAAAGGCTCTACTACAAGAGTTGCCAAACTGAAGAATAGAGGCTCATCTGCCCAATGGACTGGATCTGATGCGCTGTCATTGCAAGAGGTTCAAAACTACAAGAAAAGGTTCAAGAAATAATGAATAAATACTGCATTCTATATTGTATGTAACATTTAACTTTTGTAATCCCAGACTGATTGTTGAATCAAACGGAAACAGGAGCTCAAAGAGTATCTGCTCGATTTTTCAGTGTGATCTCTTTGTCCCAACCTGAAAGCCATTCAGGCGCATCAGCCCTATCTACCAAGTACAGCTTCAAAGCATTATCAAATAGTGGTACCCTCGGGTTTGCGGTAGACAGTGCCTGGTTGAAGGTGGCTTTTCTACCCACCTTGATTAACCCGCCTGCTTCGGTTTCCATATACGCATCAACTTTTCTACCAGACGCATCCCCATTTTCGGGGCTCTCTACGACGATGTTTATCAGGTCAAGAGGTGTTGATAATTCGGTCACAGCTTTGACAAAGTCCACAGTGCCTTTTACCGGGAAAATCACCATTGCAGGGAATATTAGCTCCGATTCAATGTCCATCTCGTCAGATAGGGAGATCGTCGCAGCCTCTAGCATCTCGGGAGGTCTTTTAGAGTTGATCATGCAGTAGTTTCTTGAGGCGATGGCTTTCTTCAGATGGTTAGCCTTTAGCTCCCGCAGCTTTCTCTCAGCCTCCTTACGTTCCTCGAGCTTCTTTAGATCTTCCTGTTTCTCCCTGACTTGGAGTAAGAGTGCCTTTACAGGTCCACTTTGCTGGTCTAACTGGAGAGCAAATTCCAAAGCTTGAGTTGCCTCGTCGAGTTTCTTCAGGGCAAAGAACGCCTTACCTATTCTGAAGAACGCCTTGACGTTCTTTGGGTCAAATTTCAGTGACTCCCTTGCATCGTTGATGCATCTTCTGTAGTTTTTCAACTCCAGGTTACAAGCTGATCTGTTCAGGTACAGGGACGCGTTGATGTCGGCGACATCACACTTCACTGCGATCCCCTTGTTGTAGTATTCGATGGCGTTTTTGTACAGCTTGATCTTGTACTGGTCATTCCCCTGTTTCTTGAAGTTTGCCGCAACCTCGTCTGGCTCACCATCGTATGCAAGCGCCTGCAGCGCCTCCAGCTCTATATTAGAGCCACCGTCACCATCTGTGTCGTCGAGCTGGGTCATGAAGAAAGGCAGACGATTCAACTCGGTCATGACTTCTTCCGTGCTCTTAGTAGACAGCTCTGCTAGTTGAGGAGGGAGCGCCGGCTCCCCTGGCCCAGGAACGTACCGTTGTGGTTTCTGGTAGTCACTCATTTCAGCGAGCTTGTCACAGTCAGTAGCTTGTCACACAGCGACTCTTGAGTGTCCTTGCCCCAGAGTGTTGGGCTGTCTGTACTTGAACCCATCTCATCTCCCTCGCCATCACGTGCACTGAAGCGCATTGGGCTTCTGGTTACCCGAACTGAACAACAAACCCATACACCAAATTCTTCCATCCATTACCCGGTCTTCTGCGAACCAACTGAGATAAGGCGACCTGTTGTAGGTAGATCAACACGGACGGCGGAGGGAGTGCACTGCATACACTCCAGACATCGTATAGGCTGTATATACCGTACGCACACACTGCACACGCACGAATGCACCCACACCCACCAGCGGTTCGTTAACCGCTGCGCTCATCCCACCAGATCGCTTACACAGATGTACAGACACACAGACACACAGACACACACTCACACAATCACACACACCCGCAGTATGGGGACAGGTTCGTCACTGTGCACGTAGCGCCACCGGGGAGTTCAATGGCATGCGGGGAGTACATGCGGACCACTTATAGCCAGCGCTCAGTGCCTCTCAGACACTCAGACACAGTATATAGATACTGGATGCTAGTTGCTGGTTGCGAGCTGCCAGCGGCCAGTTTCTAGATAGACCTCATGCCTCAAACCCCTGGCTCTGTTTGCGACATGGGACAAACCGCGCTCAGAGGGAACTGACCGGAAGTGTTGACACAAAAGTAGACGAATCAGAGCACGAGTGCACCGCACCGCACAGGCCCCACAGCTCCCTTGCACAGATACAATGGCAGAAGATAAAAGGCAGCCCTTGGAAGCACCCACCCACATTGGTGCATGGCGGAGAGGGCCACAGGGAGAAGGAAGGTCTTGGTACACGTTGTCATCAAAGTGGTTAATGACCAAGAATATAGTTCTATGCTTTGATGGGACAGATAACAAGTTTGGCCCGGCCCCATTCACCAATGCTTTAAAGATGTTCCGTCTTTTGGATAAAGATCTGCCTGAGAAGCAGATTTGCTACTACCAGCCAGGAATTGGTGCATCCATGCAGGTTGAAATTGGATCATTCTCTGATAGGATGACTAGTGTTCACAACGCATTGGACTCGCTGATGGCATTTTCATTAGACGAGCATGTGATGGATGCGTATAAGTACTTGATGAAGTTTTACAACGAAGGGGATAAGATCTTCATGTTTGGGTTTAGTAGAGGTGCTTTCACAGCGAAAGTTTTGTGCTCGATGATGGACCACGTTGGGTTGCTAAACCAAGGGTTGGAGGAGTTAGTTGGAGGAGCCTGGTCTATCTACAGCGCGTGGGAGTACGCTGCTCAACCCAGCCAACCTGACTACACTACAACTTTGATCGATGAGTTCAAAAGGACCTTTTCAAGAAGCAAGCAGCCAGAGGTTGAGTTTCTTGGCTTGTTTGACTGTGTGAACTCTGTGGGACTAGTGCGTGATCGTCTGTTCCCATTCACTACCAAGTTCAGAGCGGTGAAACAGATCAGACACGCAGTCAGTCTTGACGAGCGGAGAGTGAAATACAAACAGAGTTTGATATTTCCTAATCCTTATAAGAATAATCTCTTTGTTTCCAAAAATACGAGAAGGGGAAATAAGATTCAAGACAATAGTCATGGTTCTGCCTCCCGATCCCATGGAAGTGAGGTGCACTCTAGCATGAATGACGGAACAAGTAAACGGTCCTTTCAATCGCTAAGAATTCGTGAGGCAAAGAAAATGATTAGTGATATCGAACAGCGATTGAGTGTAGTTGGATCTCTCAGAAGAGTTGAAAGCAGCAATGAGTCTCATTGCAGCAGCCAGTTAAATATTGATAAGTCGAAGCTATTGAATGGAGATTTCCAGGAGCTATGGTTTCCTGGAAACCACGGCGATGTCGGTGGGGGATGGAATCCAGACAAAAATGGACATTTCATAGCGAACATCCCCCTCAGATGGATTCTAGCAGAAGCTATCAAACATGGGGCTCTTTTTCAAAAGAGGAAAGTTGTTGAATTCGCTTTGAGGTATTCAAGTATGGACAGTGCCTTCTCATGCTCTCATGATATCTTGAGTTTCAAAACCAACTCTATGACTAGAGAATTCTCAAGCCAGGAACTGTTTGATTTATGGAAACTTTCTAATACAATCTCCATGCGCACCACTACCGTTCCCTACTTCAGATCATGTGAAATACCCGCAACATTAAAGGAGCTATTAGAAACAGGACAAACCCTGATTCATAATATACAGAAGACACATTTTGATCTTCAAGACCACTCTTTAGGTAATGACGATGATCACCTCATCAGTGAAATCTATAGATATTGGAAATCATTACCTCCGTCTAAAGTCCCTATGACTGATGGACGAGGAAATAATGATATATGGAGAACAATCGCTTGGTGGACAGTGGAGTTTCTACCCTTGGCGAAGGTTGAGGATGAGGTCAGCTGGCAATGGAAGACTTCCTACATCCCAAACTTTGGCCGATGTAGAGTCTTGCCTAATTATGCCGCTCTCCATTGGAGTATTTTCTGGAGGTTGAAGTACTCCAACGATTATAGGCCCAAGAATCTCCCTGGGTATGTGATTCCGTTGCTCGAAGAGATGAAATTGAGGGGTGACTGTGATAAAGATCCTACATACATTTCAAACATTTGCAACGATGACGATTTATTGAAGAGAAGGATAAAAGAACACACTGAAGCCCAGCTCAAAGAATGGGAAGCTACCAGATGGAGTTTGGTTCCTGACGACTTGATAGGTGTTATGGTTGAACATGGTTATCTAACATCAACTGCAAATACAAAAGTCATAAAACAGAGTTAGTGGTTGCTATTGTTTAATTACTCTACATACTATGAGTTTTGACTTGACAAGAGTATTATTAATGTGTAAATCATGTTTTATGCTATTTACAAGATGTGCATGCGATGGATGGATTTCAATCATTCTCTGACGATGACAGATAGAGAAGAACAACCAAATTGATTTCAAAATGTGGCCAAAGTGAGTGCGAAGACAAAACCAAGTTCATGTGCGAAATAGCATCTTCTCCCTCTTCTCCTCTTAGAGTACCAGTTTTCATTGAATATCCAAACATAGCAACACACATCAGTTCCTTCTCTCCTCTGACTGATAACAAATAATCTGCGATCATCATCATCATCATCATCACGACTATCTTCTCATATTTCCTCTCTCTCTCTCTTTGTCAACGTAATAGTATAAAAATCGTTAAAATTTTGTCATGTCCAATGAAAATATAATGATAATGGAAAACCAAACCGAAACAAGCTTCCTCCTCTACTGTACTCGTTATTGTATTGTGTTCAATAAAAGCACAGATAAAAACACACCTCATCTATGAATATCTATGAATTGTACGGCTTCGGCTTAACCAATGACCAAGTTATCTCCGTCAAATTCATAAGGTGGAATCTCCAAGTTCAATGGAGCTGGTCCCTTTCTGATTCTACCGGAAATATCGTAATGGGAACCGTGACAAGGACAGAACCAACCACCAAAGTCACCAGCCTCACCAATTGGGACACAACCCAAATGGGTACAGATACCCAACATAATCAACCATTCGGGAGTCTTGACACGGTCAGCATCATTTTCAGGATCTCTCAAACTGGAAATATCAACTTGGTTGGCCTCGTTAATCTCACCTTGAGTTCTGTGTCTAATAAACACAGGCTTACCTTGCCACTTGACAACAACATTCTTACCTTCTGGGATAGCACCTAGACCAACTTCAACCTTGGCCATCGCCAAGACATCAGCAGAGGCAGACATTGTACTCAAGAAAGTCTCAACAGTAGACTTGGCACCAGCAGCCGAGAGCAGACCCAAGGAACCAACAGTAAAGTAGCTGAAAACTCTACCCTTGTCAGTGGAACCTTCTGGCTTGACATAGTCACCAAAGTCTGGAGTTTTGTATGTGGATTTGGCTAAAACGGAAGATGAAGAAATCAATCTTGATTGTGCTGTAGAGGGTGAGCAGCCGAACACGGCAGACACCTATTGTTAGTATTTGATCCATCTTAAGGGACACACATGACTTCTGTTTCGCTGGTTGCGTATCAGTGCCCGTCCCAGTCCCGTCACCACACCGTACCACAGGAGTGAGAAGTATGTACATATACGCGTGATCCACACTGCACAAGTGCGAATCAATTGAGATCCATAGTGAGTGACAGTGTGTGATAGCCAAGGGTAAACATGCGACTGGAACTGTGTGAAGGTTGATTAATCAACTCTGACAAGACACACAGGTCCTGAGTTCACAAACTCACGCCTTGGCAGTCCACACCTATATACACTGTCAAAGTCAAGAAGATAGAGTTGGCAACATCCAGCTGCCAGCCCTATCCCTATCCTATCAGTGAAAGCGAAGACAAAGGCACAGCACCACAGCACCGCCAGCCAGCGAGGCAACGCAACCACCGCAACTAGCGCGCAACAAGACCAGCATAATATTACATACTTAGAGCCTTAGAAGAGGCACCAGAGGTTCTCAAAGCAGTTCTCAAAGCAAGCATTCTGGATCTAGAGTTCTATTTACTATAAGGTACTGATAGAATAACTTATGAGCTTTCTCTCTTTCCTCGTTTTTTTTTCTTTCTTAATTCTTGAAACTTTCCTTATTGTTAAACAAACCAACCCAACCAACCAACCAAATAAGAAACAATTTCTGACAATTTCAGAAGGAGAAAAAACGCACAAATTTTTGTGTTGTTTTGAAAAATAAGCGCCGTGATTGGTCGCGTGGCCAAACCACAACACGGATGGGCACACAAGATCCGACCGGCGACCGGAATGGAAGACGCTTACATAATAAAAAGTAACCGAGTAGCCGAGGGTCCGCTCTGGTTTGACGCATCACTTTAGACCAAACCCTTCACTTTCAGTTATACTCATGTTCATCTTGTGAACCAACTCCTGGCTCGTAGAGTACTCATAGAGACACAACTCGTTGAAGCAGGTGTGTGCAACAGGCAACTTCTTCACGGGCTGGAAGAAAGAAGTGGGAATTCGTGTGATCTTGAAACTCATTGTGGAGACACCAGTCGCAGGAATACGATCAGAGCCGGTAACGAACCGCAAAAACTGGCGCTGCCTAGTATTGTCCAAACCAGCGAACCATTCCCAAAACCACTTAACGATATCGGTTTTCATGGCCTCCTCTGCAGAACTCCAACCGTTGTATTTTGTGACAGCTTGAAGCGAACTGATTTCAATCTTGGTCTTGTCGTTGAACCCACAGATCAGCATCTCTATTTCACTAGGAGCAAAGAGTGATAATGCATTCCCGTGGATAACGTTGTGGAATCCACGCTGGAAGCTTTGAAATTGGGGCTCAATAATCCTGTTGAGATAGAAATCTACCCATTTGTTCACATACGTTTTCCTGTTAGAGTAATTCACTGCGATCTTATCGCCGTCTGGCACCAAACACTCAGAGACGATATTGCCAAAGAAATCTTTGAATTCAGTTTCAAACGTTAAGCCCAAGTCGTTGAAGTCATCTTCCTCATAGTCCAATAGCTTCTTTAAACTCTCTCCTGTGGTGGGGAATAGCTCAATATAGTCATCCAATGAGACCTTTTTCTTCAAAAGCTTCTTGTAAAGTGCCAAGGGAAATCTCAAATCTAGAATGGTGGAATTGTAAATTGCCAAACCCAATACAGCACCTAGCATGAAGTACAACTCGTCATTTCTCTCCAATGGCATTGGAGCGAACCAACACAAGTGTGACTCTTCGCTGAACACAAACATGCCTGTGTCTTGGCTGCTGAACAACTTGTTTGTTAATAGGAGAAACCACTCTTTTTTCAAACCTCCAACATCAATACCAGGCTCACCAACAAATTCAATCCTCAATGCCTTTTTCAAGTCATTCTGGTTTCTCCTTATGTTATTCAAGGAATCAGAAGTTATATGGTCTCTTCTAATTATAAATTTCAAGTTGACGTCTACAATTGTTCTTTTGTCTAATGCATGAATGAAAGCCTCTTCTGCTTTTCTTTCCATTGTCTTCCTAGCTTCATATTCAAGAATTGAGATCTTAGCCCCTAAGCTCAATAAGAAAGGGAATTGACAGAAGGTGATACTTGGTTTTGATGGATTCAAATTTGTCCCATTGGTGTTAAATCCAGGAAGGCCATTTTGTACCAATTCATGAAGATACTGATGTCCCCCATTCTGGTTAGGAGATCTTTTGAAAGTATTCTCCCAAGCTTCAAAGTCTTGTTTGACCTGAATGTAATCAACCAGGGAGTTGTAGAATGTAAATACTGGTAAGTGTATGTTCTTGTTTACCGCAAAAAGGACAGACATTAATCTAGCTGCTGATTTCAAATGCCAGTCATTTCCATAATCACTTAGTTTAAGTCTGATGTCAGAGGGCTTAGGCTTTTGTGACAAGGATCCTGACCCTGAGAATGTTCTTCGCCACTCGCTCCAATTACTAAACCCACTAATTGGGAGCTGAAGCCATGTCCTTGTTGTGGGCTGTGCCTGTATTGGATTATTCTGTGTAAATGATAGGCCATTACATTTGGTTGGTGTACTATAGTCTTCAAGACATGGACTGCTATTCTGGGGACACATGTTATCTCCTGTGCCTGTCATTGAGATTTTTCTGTTGATCGTCCTTGTCAAATGGAAAGTTATGTAGAGATTTACAAGTTGTACCTTATAGGCAAACTTGCTTTGGGGATAGGTGCGTAATGTACTTGTGAGGCATGTTAAACCGGGCCCCTTTAGGTGACATAGATACCCTATTATTCTTTTGAGTATTTCGTACGATAAAGATTTGATTGCAGGTGTTTTAAACCGGCTTCTCTTTATATGCTGGTTATGTTGCGACTCTGATAGTATATTTTGATGGTAGTCATGATATAGACAATCTGCTAATGTTGGAATTTCAAAAAGTATTAGTAGCCATCTAATATTGTCAATGTCAGTCATTTTAACAGGCGGCCGACGTAGGAGTTTATTTGCAGCTAGTAATAGTTTGAAATAGGGCCTTATTGTGGGTAGTGCCATCAATGCCTTGAATGTGAGATCAAGATCTCTATAATCAATAGATCGCTGAACTTCGGCTGAGCTGCTGGCCTTTGCCACAAGGAATGCACTGTTTAAATTTGAGCTGTTGCCGAACAGGGTTTCGACATAGGTCTCCACAGGTTTAAAAATTTCATGATATGTAAGTGCAGAACCTTTAGATGAAGCGCATTGTCTCAAGACCTCCTTCAACTGACAATGAATGGGGAAATCACCATAGGATTTCTCGGGCCCTTCTTCGTGCTGGTCATTGTGTCCATGTTCACTGCTACTTCTCAAAATGACAGTGGTTTGACACACTGTACATCTATACTTTGGGATCGAGTCTGGGATCTTTACTGTAGTTCCACAGCATGGACAAGTTCCAATAATGATATCATCTAGAGAGTGCCCATCTGACGCAACTGGTAAGTCTGACATTCCCTTGATCTATTAATAAAAGCTGATATGAAGGGGGCGATTGATCAGATAGACTTGTGCAAAGAAAATGATGTAGCTGTGGGAGAAAAAGCAGGTGAAAGTTACGGCACCCCCTTCTCTGTTCTATTGCACGCGCCTCCTATCACTACCACTTCACTTTTCTTTTATTCTTCCCCTGATCTACTCTTGGATCAGATATATCTATCGCCTTGTCGCGCTTTTCCAAGTATTTATTTTTAAATTCTCTTCCTTAGTTGATTTTCTGTACAGTGGTGGGCGTCCAGGGGCGAGTCCAGGAGTGCGTCTACTTTAGTTTGGTTCGGTTCTCAGTGCTGTGGGTGTACCTGCTTACTGTTACCAGTATCACGCTTGGGCTGAACACCAGACAAAAGATCTAAGGTAGCTCCTCAGCTTGCTGATTTTCGCCCTGCCCTTGAACCACTAGAGAAGACTTACTGCTGCTGCGATTTCTTGGTTTGCAAAGTGTTGTGTTGTTTTACTGCTAATTTCGATTGTTATCCTTTCCTTGTGTTGACTGCTCTCGCTGCTGCTTGTCCACAGCAACACTCGTAGACGCGCGATACAAGGCCAATGATGATGCGTACGTAGCACACACACAGACAGACGACTCTACTAGTTCATTTGCACGCACGGAAAACGGCGTATCGGATCACAAAATGATGCAGTGCACAAAAACAAAAACAGAAAAGTTGACACAAAACCGCGCCTATCCGCCCGCCCAACCGAAATAGCCGCCCGCTGCCCCCTGTTGCAGTTATGAGCACAGGTCATATTACTGTCTGTCCTTTTGTATTTTCCAGTCCTGGTAGGAGCAAGTGAGAAGAAAGGCACTTCACTTGGGGATTGGCGGCTATACAGTAGGCGCGAGAGCTAGTACCAGAGCCAGCGAGAGAGCCAGTGGGGGCGGTGTGCAAACCAGACAACGTCAACAGTGTGTGGAAGGAGAGATACGGACAGTGAAAGCGGGTAGGGTCGAATGTCAGTTATCGTGAAGAAGATTAGCGGAGATGAGGCTTTGGTAGATGTGCACTATGCAGGGCTAGTCAGCAAGCGAGTGAAACATCTGGTGGTCGCTAGAAGACACTCTATAGAGATACTGACCGTTTGCCCCGAAACAGGGGTGCTGGCGCCACGGAAACGAATCGCTGTATGGGACACTATCACCGACTGCAAGCCCTTCGACATCCATGGAGGCAAAGCGCGTGACTGGCTAGTTGTCCTCACAGAGACCAATTCGATGCTGCTCGTGGCTTTTGCACAGGACCTCACTCACAACATTGTTCAGGAAATCCCCCTCAGCCAAGACGGATCTAATACCAATCTATCAATAGCCCCAGGCACGCTTTGCATAGATAGAGATCACAGCATCTCATTCCACACGAGAGAAGGCATCCTCTGTGTATACAGAGTACTACACTCTGCAGCGAATGATAAATTTTTGAAAGCGTTCAATGGCAGATCTACGGAGGACATCAACCTGTTCCACGGTCCACAGTTTTTCAGTATGTGCAGGAACAATGAGCGAACACCAATATTGCTGGAATCCATCAACCAGCTCCTCTCCAATTCTGATAAGAGTTCTATTTACTCCATCTCATATAGAGATGACCTGTACAAATATTTCCATAATTACTTCAACATTGACTCTGATGGTGCCATATCTTTTGAGAAAGAAGTATATTTCGGTGACGAGTCTCCTTTGAGCTCCGTTACTCTTGATTTTCAAAACAGCTTGGGAACTATTCTGTTCAACTCATATGGGATATTCTTGCTGCCATCTTTCTCCTCAGTGAATAACCTTGAGTTGGATTTTGATATTTACGATAAAGATGAATCTACTATTGATAGGGTTCCTAAAGAAGCAGAGAAATTGAAATATATCAAAAAATCTGTAAACCACGACAGAAGTTGGATGATAACTGCTGCTTGCAAAGTTGAATCAGCCTCAAAGCAGGGATCCTTTTCGTTTTTGTTCATAGAAAACAGTGGAGAACTGTACTACAGTACCCTAGATTTTGAGTCTAGCCAGAGTGGTACAGTAGGACTTACCAACTTACTCCTTAGGTCATGGAAGGTATATAGACTCGATCCTTCAGATGAAAATTATCTGTTCCCTCTAAACTGTTGCATAGCGATCAACAAAATATCCAGTGAAATGTTCACTCTGTACTCTGCTCTTGGCTCTCAAACAGTTCGGGTCGATCTTGAACGCAAGAAGTATTACATCCTATCTAGTACAAAATCTTCTCTACCAATTCTGGACCTTGAGATATGTGGTACCGTTATACCAAAGCTTCAAACAGTGGGAGGATCTAACTTGGATTTAGGTCTCATAAGGACGGAATTCAAAGGATTCAAAACTTCACCAAACGAAGCTATTGGATTATGTCTGTCCAATGATTTCAAAGTCTCCAATTTCTGGCGCTTTGACAATGTTATTATCGTTGAAAGCTCATTCAAGTCAAATTGCAAACTTCTGAAAATTCAACAAGGTAAGTGTGTGGAGATAGATGACTTCAAGAACATAAGCTCTGTTGATGCTCCAATTTTGGATCTATGCTTTCTAAAGGAATCCGAGGAACTTCTTGTTATAACAGAAAGGGGTATTTTCAAGAATGGAGTATTGATTAGAGAAGATAAAATCACTACGGTATGTGTTAGAAACCCCAATGACATTGCATATGCCACAGCTCGTGAATTGGTGACCAATGGAACCAGAATTAAGCATACAGAAGAGGCTTCCTGTATGGATGTACTGAAAGTGAACGGTGTGTCTTTTGTTCTGGTTGGAAGCTGGGATGGATCACTGCACATATTCAAAGGAAATTCCAAAAAGCTCTTACACAAATCCACTTTAGCAATAAAATCTGTCCTAATCAAAGTTATGAAAGCCAGTGGGAACCAGAAACTCATCTTCATTGGTGGAGACGGAGAAGGTAATGTTTTGATGGGTAATGATTCTTTGGAATTGCGGAAGTACAAAATAGGCGAATCCCCAGTTGACCTTGTTGATTTGGATGAAAACAGTTTTCTTGCTATTAATTCTGAAAATGTAATTAAATTTGTTATAGACCAAGATGGGTTTATTGTACAAAGTGGTTATCTCAAAATAGACCCAGAAGAGAATATTTTGAAATGCATTCATTCAACTACGTACATGTTGGAAACATCACATGTTCTGAAATCTGTTGATATCAACAGAGAAATTGAAATATTTTCTGATGAGACAATTGTCCCAAGGCTAGTAAGGAAGCTAGTGAGTTTCCCAAATCATCAAAATTTTTGCATTTTTGTTACAACCACAGAAGTACATGATGTTAACCTCAATGAGAATGTTATTCAATCACAACTGGAGGTTTTTGATAACAATGCATTTAAAGTCAAATCCATCTGGAAACCTGACAGTGGAATCGAAATTTCAGATGTTGTCAACCTGAAATACCATAGAGCGCTAATTCAAAACTATGAATCTGAACAACTTGGTCTAGCTTATGAAAAGTTACTATCTCAATGTTTCATGATATCTTGTATATCCCATGTTCAAGATTCAGTTTCACCCGCTCTTCATCTGTTGACAGTGGATGAGAGGGGAAAGATTCAATATCAGTGTTCATGTCCAGCTGAGGCTGGAAACCTTACAATCTATTCCCTAACAAATCACGCTAACAGGTTAGTTGTATGTGGCGGAGATGTGTTAGTATGCTACAGAGTTGAATATTCTGTTCAAAAATCCAAATTTTCTATCACAAGAGTCTCTGATATACAGCGACCAAAACACTTCATATCTCATGTGGCATCCATTGGACCTGATATATTAGTAAATGACATTATTCGAGGACTACATAAATTTCAATTAAGGGGAACAGAGAATGAGAACAACAAACAAAAAGAATCCAACATCCAGTTTATCAAATCCAGCACATCCAACAATATGGAGAGACTGAGGTTTTTAACAGGAGTGGGTGTTTGGGAAAATGTTGGGATAACGACAGACTCTACAGGTAATGTGGTGATCTCTTTGCTAGACAGAGATTCGCAGGATATCATTTCTAAGTTTAATATAGGGGACAAGATCAATGTGATCAAGAATACCCAACTGTTCCATAATTTGAGTAGGGCCAAGGTGACCAGAATATCGCTTGATAACACAGGATTAGGGCTTGGCGACATTGTTCCGATGTTTGTACTGGGTTCAGTCAGTGGATGTATTTATTTGGTATCCCTTGTGACCACCGTTGAGTTACAGAATTCGTTATCGGACGCTCAACTGAAGGCCTTGAACAGAGTTGAAGGGATATTCAAAAAAGATGAGAGCAAAATTTCTCAATTCTGTACGTACAGGCAGACAGAGCTGTATAAAGGGGATGCCTGTGATCAGACAAGTAGTAGTTACTTTGACGGTGACCTCTTGCACGAACACAGTGAATTTGCCGAGATGATCGACAGATACTGCACACTACTGTAAGAGGCTGTCTGACCAGAGAGATGAAGGTGCGTACAAATAAAAGACTGGAAAAAAAGACATGACATATTATAGTACAGAGACAAGGCAGTGGGGGTTGGCCGACACATCTACCTATCCATCTATCGTCTATCAACTTAGATCAACAAGGTTTCAATCTTGTCCTTAACAGCGTAGATTTGGTTCTTCAAGGTAGAACCTTCATTGGTAGTGATAGAAGCTGCGATGACTGGTCTTGAAACACCACAGGCTCTGCCCAAGGCGGTTTTTGATGGAACAAAGACATATGGAACGTTCTTGTCTTCGCACAATAGAGGCAAATGCAACAAGATTTCGATTGGCTCAGTGTCGGCAGCCATGATGATGAACTCAGAGATACCTCTGTTCAAAGTCTTGGTGGCCTCGTTGGCACCTTTCTTCAACTGTCTTAGGGAGGACGCTTGTTGAGTGACATCGAGGATCTGCTGTGTCAAAGCCTGGTCAGCTAGCGGGAAAGCTTTTGGGTTTGGAGCGGACATTCTGTGACTGTGATCTTACGTGATAGTGAGGTGGGAGTGGATAGAAGATCGGAGAGGTTCCTTGCAATTGGTGGTACTGTTTAAGCTCGCCTCGTGAAGAATCCGAAAGGAGAGTGATGTGATGGAAGGGAAGGAAGAGAACAAGAAAATTTTTTTTGTGCATCATCACCGATTACATAACAGCTTACATGATACTAGCTAAAATACCCTGTTTCGGCAGAATACTGCATACGGTATATCTCCGCATTCGGCACAACATGCAGCGGCGGGTAACATCTATGCTCTCTTCCTCGTGGATCGCCAGTGGTAAACAGAAAAAACACCCGAAAAGGGAAATCTGCTCAAAAAGGAGAGCAGAAACGGGCAAAACGAGACGGAAATGTTAAAAAAAACCACAAAAACCAAAAAACCAAAAATTGCCCAATCAGCACTTTGGTAACGAAAGGCAACAACAAGAGCAAGAGCAAGAGCAAGAGCATCAGCTACAGCATCAGTCTAGAACGAACCAGAAGAATCAAGAAGACACCCCCTTCGTCACAGAGTACGGAATCCAGCAGCTTCTGGATTATTTTACTCACTTTCTTCTTTTTGTTCTCTTTGTTTGTGCCTACATACACTCTACTTCACATACATACATACTTAGAATAAGACAATCAACACAACAGCTATGTCTGAACTCTGTCCTGTCTACGCTCCATTTTTTGGCTCCATGGGCTGTGCGGCCGCAATTGTCTTCACCTGCTTCGGAGCAGCCTACGGTACTGCTAAGTCCGGTGTCGGTATCTGCGCCACCTCAGTTTTGAGACCAGACTTGTTGGTCAAGAACATTGTCCCAGTTATCATGGCTGGTATCATTGCGATCTACGGTCTAGTTGTTTCCGTGTTGGTTTCGGACTCGTTGAAGCAGCAACAAGCCCTGTACACTGGGTTCATCCAATTGGGTGCCGGTCTCTCTGTTGGTCTTTCTGGATTGGCTGCAGGGTTTGCAATTGGTATCGTTGGAGATGCGGGTGTCCGTGGTACCGCCCAGCAACCAAGATTGTTCGTCGGAATGATCTTGATTCTCATTTTCGCAGAAGTGTTGGGTTTGTATGGTTTGATTGTCGCTTTGTTGTTGAACTCCAGAGCTACTCAAGATGTTGTTTGCTAAGCGAGACACGGAGAAGAGAAGAGAACAAAAACACGACGGACGGCCAATGCCGAAGCGCATTGCTGATTTAAACGTCACGTTAGAAACATAGACGATATCACATCCCATCCTATTCTCAGTCATTTTTATACACGCTGGCACCCACATCCAAAGTCAGCCAACAATTTTCCAAACCAAATCAAATCATAGGTGAAACTGTTATTACTACTATTTTTCTTCCCCTTTGTCTTACCAAGGCCTCATTCTCCGATAGTTCTCAACCGATTTGAAAGAAGAGAAGGCGTCTGACTGCTTGAAAGTGTTGACCTGATACAGTTGTTTGAGATGAAGAGTACGAAAAGAAGTGTATAAAGTGTAGCCAGCCTACGTTATTATTATTGTTACTATATTATTTTTACTTGTTGTAGCATGGACTAGGAATAGAACGGCATTGTACTTGGTGTATATTACTCTGACAGAAAGGATTTCCCAACTTGGAAACTGATTCTTCTTCTCAAGTCGGTGATCAAGTCGTGGATGTTCTTGGGGAACTTGATCTGCTGTTCTGCGAAGTATTTAACCCACGTATTGTTGTTAATGACATCGCTATCGTTTGTTCTAACGTAGTGCTTATAGAATTCATCTGATTCTTCTAGCAGCTTCCTATTCTTTATCTCGTCTATGCTATATTTCTCCTCGAATTCATCAAGTATCTTGATTAACGCAATCATGTCTTTTGAAGTAAGGACACCAGAAGGAATATCAAATGCAAAAAAAGGCAACAACTGCGATAAAAGAACACCAAGAAGTTTGAGTGGCAAGTAGCTGAACTTGAGTAGAATGACCAGTTTATCAAACGCAGATTTTAGGTCTCCTGATGCTTGCAGTTCCCAAAACTTGTAGAGTACTGCATATGGTGCTAGCAATTGTTTAATTTGCGGTGTAAGAGTCACATTTAAGGATCCATCTAACACAGAGCTGTTACTCACAAACGAGTTCACAACAACATCATCAATAGGTTTTCCAATCATTAGTGAGTTCTCAAATATGTTCCAGCAGTGATACTTAACAATCCCGCTTTCGCTGGCCTTGGTGAAATACACTAAAGCTTCGAAGAAGAAACCCTGTGAAAGTGAATTTTGAGCAGCGATTCGATACAAAACATTAGATATCTGTGGGAGTTTCAAACTAGCACATATAGTTAGTGCCCATTCTAAATCGTCATTATTCTGGAAGTTATATCTAGGAAGGTACTCTGCAACCACACTTCTAGCCAAGGGATGCTGTGAAGTGGCTAGGATACCAATTCCTACTGGAACCAGTTTTGAAATTGAAAGACAGTCTAATGCGTGACTGTAAAGAAGTCTCGAAGAAAACTTTTCATTGGAAAGCAGGTCCTGGCCCAGTTTTGAGGATTGCTTCAGATTGAAATCATCATCTAATGCATAATTCTTTAAGAGGCCCTTAGCCTCACATAGGGTTGAAATATAGGCCGCAATGGTCACATTGAAGGAACCAATGGACCTCAACATTGTGAGAAATTGGCCTTCAAAAAGATTGATACATGCAGATTCCCAAATGATTAGGTCATTTGGAGGTTTATGGAGAACTGCAAGCTTGAAGTATTCTTCGAACAGCTCATTTGTTGGAAATTCATAATATGTCAAAGCTAAAATCACTTCGTACCAAGTATTAGCGCAATGTATAATCTCTTGTCTGTTTCCTGATATGATATTGAGTAAAGATCTAATGCTTGATGCAAGCTCAATGTTGGAGTCATTCCTCACTGATGCGTTTGTTGCCGCATTGCTTGCTGTGATTCTCCACTGTTTGAATACGTCAATAGTAGAATCTTTTGGATAGGATTCTAGTAACGAAATACAGTCTGAGATCAAGTTGAACAAGTTAAGGTCCACCTCTCTCAATTCCTCGAATTCAGATTCTTTCAATGCATTGGATGCCTTGATATATAGCCCTCTTATTGCTAATGTCTTGATAAAATTCCAAAAAAGTGGATGCGAATAAGGTTTTGGTGAACTCATTATCATCTCCGCCAATTCAAGATCGGGCTGGGGATCTGCTTTGTTAATCCATTCAGATATCAGATCTTGAAACTCTTCACTGGATGAGAAATGCAGAGCTTTCAAGCAGTTAATAATGTTCAGACATTCCTCTATTTCAAATACGCTAGCCTCGCTTTCATTCCCTGATCTCATCGCCTCCGCGTACAGCTCTACTTCGGACACAACCATTCTAAATGCTTTATTTAAAGTCGCATTCTGAGATCTCTGTGCATCCCGCTTCACCAAGCCTATAGTCGGCACTGTGTAGTTTCTCTCTTCGCCCAAGGCTTCATAAATACTGTACAGGTTAGAGACAAAATCCACATACACATCTGTGTCCGTGGAGAAAGGAAGCTTCGCTGTGTAAAGCTTAGTTTCCTGTGGATATACCTTGATAGTCTTCTCACTGTGCGAGTCTTGTGAAATGAACGCAATGCCGCCCACTCCATTAGGATTAATCTTGAACTTGAGAATACGAGATGTAGATCTCCATGCTTCGACCCCGCCTGCTGGGATGGGCGCATCCTGGAGAGTGCTCAACGGGACCCCGGATACATCGTCCACATTATCCAGCTCCACTTCTGAGTCAGTCACACTCTCCACAGCTCCACCGCAGCTGTCAACATCGATTCCACCATCATTGTCGTCGTCGTCGTCAGCGTCGATTTGAAATCCATCCATCTTCGCCAAACCAATTTTACCACTGCCTAACCTGGCGCCGATGTGACTATTTTCTCCGGCAACGCCTCTGAAGTTGAACCCATTGGAAGGTCCCGTAGACTGAGTATCTGACCCAAACGACATGAGCAACAGCAACGTTTCCAATGCTCTTCGTTCCTCAGCCTGTCTGTTCGTTACGTTTCCCAATAGCACAAACAAACAAACAAACAAATGCACAAACAAATACACAAAAAATCACAAAACTTTTTTAATTGGGGCCACACATACGCGCTATTCCGACCAGATCAGTGGGATTTCCGAGGTAGTCGTGGTTTCTGTGGACGGTACAAATTTTCTGATTTTTTCTCTTGTATAAAGGATAAAGCTCATCGCACTGACTCAAAAGTGCTACTCGCTTGCCGGAATCTTTTGCTTTCAGGTTTAAGGGCTCGGACCAGCTGGCTTATATCTGTGCAAGGCTGTCCCTCTGATCTGTAGGTGAAGTGTGTGGTGCGGAGCTGCGGTCGCGTACACCAATTGAACATCTTGTCTGTCTGGATATTGTAGATTCCAACCATGTCTGACAGCGGCAGCAGTCAGGCCTCGGTGGCAGCATCAAATGTGAACCCGCCCAAGTCTCAGGATCGCATAAACGAACTGCTTGGCTCGGCAGAAGGCGTTACGAGGTATCTTAGGGCTAGAGATATCAGCACTGATGATCTGGTAACCATCACCGAAAAGCTACTAGATGGCGAACTCTCCGTCTATCTCCCGAACAAGAAGGTGTTTGCACTTGAGTTGATCTGTGACCGCCTTAGTGACTCCAAATACGCAAGCCTGAGAAATGACTACAGAGTGTGGGCGCTTTTGAATAGGAGCTATCAGACAATGGGCACCGGTGCAGATTTGAAGCTAAGAGACAGGACCTTACAGAGCTTCAAAGCTGGGGATGCAATTCTGGGTGCTCTGAAGCCACAGATGGTCACGGCTGACCGTCACTCTGCTGAACTTTTAGACGCTATATTGACAACGTGTCGCATCGTACGTTTAAATGTCAGTATTAGTAACATGTCCGACCAAGCTGTCCCGGTGCTGGCTGCTATACTGTTGTGTATCAACACCATAAGCACTGTATCTGATTCCGTCTCACAGAAGATTAACGAGGCAGTTGCAGTATTCAACTGCTCCATAAGAACAGAGAAATTAACCAAGAAATTCACTGCATCGTTCATCTCCACTGCATTACCTGTCATACTTCATACAATGCACATTGTGAAAGATAACGCTACACAAAATTTGCTGTCTAATCTTGTGAAAAAGGTCGTGCTCAGCAATAGCACTGAGACACAAGAAATATCATCATCATCGTCATTCGCTGAAAATTCTATCTCAGCTCTCCTGAAATATTCTGACACTGCGCTGACTAGTTCCGGATTAACTATTTTCTTCGACCTGATTATTCAATCCGTTTCTGCTTTACAAGTGCCAGATATCGAGAAGCTGTTCTTGCTAATACTCAAGAAATTCCCTGACATATCTCAAGACCTTCTAAAGATCCTATCTGCAAATAACAAATCACTCTCATCTCAATTTCTCCAGACTATATTTGAAACTGAAATCTCCAAACAAAACAGAAGTTGGAGCCTGTTAAGCTCTCTTCTAAAGATTGACGTAGAGATTGGTGTACAGAATGCGGAAAAGCTGCTTACATTACTGAATTACCAGACGCTCGAGGAAAGTTCTCCAGTACTAAAGGAGATAATACATTGTTTCATTAGATCGAGACAGCTAGTCCAGTTCTTCCATCTTTGGTTGAAGGTCATGGATGAATTACTCAAAAATTGGTCAACCTCTCCTTACAGATCCAAGGAGTTTGAAGACCTCGTCGCTTCCTACACCCACAACCTGTCGTCAACACAGCTTGTGGATCTGATCACTTTCTTTTTATCTAAGAGATCGAATAGCAAGTACATCGTTGTGAACTCTATTCTCAAAGGAATTTTAGCATCAAATGACAGAAAATCTATTTCCAGTTGCGAGAATTTGTTCCGCTCCATATTTGAGACGGATGTGACTCATGAAGATGACAAGGACAACAATTTTTGGAAACTAAGGTACCAAATATTAACCGTATATGAAGATATTCTAACTCCAACTGAATTGGTGGAGTTTTCCAAGAAATCTGCGGTATCAAAAAAGGACAAGGTGCCTCACAAGTTCTACACACTCTTTAGAGTTCGTGAGCTTGTCACTTTTGATATCGAAAATTTGGTGTACGTATATACCCATCTCATCAAAAAGTCAGGAGTAGAAGTCAGAAAAACTCTTCTTGAACATACATTCAGACGATTGTTCGTTTTAGTTGAGAATCTGCTTTCAAATGAACAGATAAATGCTTTGACTGGTTATTTATTTGACCTGCAAGACCAGAGTCTCTTCCTTGATATGCTGAAAAATGATGAAATATTTGAGCAGCAGAAGATCATATCTAATATTCTTGATACTGTCTCTGAAATATTGAAAGAGAATAAATTGTCTCAACTTGATCTGGCGTTTAAACTATTAGCTATTATTCCGCTGCCATGTTATCCAAAGAAGTTGAAGCCTGTATTTATTGAGCTTTTGACTGAGTATACAACTTCCCATGCCAAAGAAGTTAGCGGTGATGATTCATTCAATATTTTGAAAGATCTTTTGGAGAACTCCCCTACCTTTAACTCCAAGATTGAGACTGATCTGGAAGAGAATTTTAAAATCATATCCAAAGACGTGTCTGGGGGAAGACTTTTCGAGATTATCTGGACCAATCACTGTAAAAACAGTAAACTAGTATCTAGTGCTGACTTCATCAGAAGAACCCTTCAAGAAGTCACAAAGAGACTTTTGAAAGCTAATGATCATTCGAATATTACCATTGATGATTATATGGCACATATAATCCTTACAAACAAGTCAACCAACAGGAGTGAGGCAAAGGAACTTGTATCTGCTTTCACTGCCTCACTGAAATGCATTTTACACGAAATAGTATCTAATGGAACACATGGAGATATCACCACAATTGCATGGATTCTGAGTGCTATCAAAGAACTACAGCTCACAAGAACAGAGTTTGAAGGTCTTCGATCCTCTTTAAAAAGGATTGGGGCATTGATTCAGAATTCAACAGATAAGGAATCAAGCAATTGCAAAGCAGACCTGTTCTTCCTGATCTGTGCTTACTCTCCTCTAGGTTTAGAGAACATAGAGTATCTTGAAAGTCTATACATAGTCCTTAGAAGAGATGGACTAAAGCCACTACAACTTCGAGAAGGCCTGGTAACCATACTCAGGGACACAGATACAGACACTTTGAACGAAAGTTTCAAGATGTGCTTGAAGTCCACATCTGATGACAGCCCCTTTGTATTTGAACTGCTAACATGTTACTGGCGTGTATTATCAAAGTCAAACGAACAGGCTGTCCTACTTTTTACTAAATCACTTTCTTTAATGTCATCCGGAGTGAAAACCATATCAAATGAAACTCTCCTCTATTTGTTGAACGAACTAAAGCTTACTCTCAGCGACAGAACTTGGTTGATATCACAGTATGGTGTCGAATCCATTATTGTGATTCTCTCGAAGGTGGTGAACTCCAGGCTGTTGCAGGATTCAGAGCAGTTCATATCAGAAAGTTCTCAAGGAGAAGAGCTTTTCCAGTCTGTGACACTCACAATGTCCAATGTTTTACAATTCCACAGGTTCAGACTCTCGAATCGTCATCATATCATTATCAATCTTTTCAATTCTCTTCTCAGTACGCTTGCAAATACTACTGGAAGAAAGACTTCAGCTGCAGTTTCCCCTGTTAATAGAGCAAAGTGTTCAAAGAAGTCTGCCCAAGCACTAGCACGCTTACTATCTAACTTGTGTGAACCTACTGCCCCAACTTCGCACAACCTGAATGTGGATAGATTGAGTACTACTGCTTCGATACTAAAACGGGGCCTAAGAAAGCATGTCCATGTAATTCTATTGGCTTACATACACCTTACATTAAAGTACTCATATGATGCGGACGTTAGACAGGCTCTACTGCCAGGGATTTTCAACATATTTGATGTTTTGTCCCAAAGTGAGTTGAATCTTGTCAATACTTCTTTGAATCATCCAGGCCGCGCGTACTATCGTGCCTTGTATGATGAGTATAAGAAGGTTGGTAAATGGCAGACTGATTGATATGTCATTCGATATGTATTATGTGCGGCGCACATATGCGGAAAGGAGGGCAGTGGTATACTCTTTTTTGAAGAGTGAAGTTACCTTTGGGTGAAAAAGTTGCTCAGCTTCGAGTCAAGAGACTGGATGGAGGCCCACATCTCTTCATGATGCGAGAAGATCTGAGATGTGTCAGGATCAATCCCTTCAGCATCTAATGAGTGGAGGTAATGCTCGAATTTGAGGATATCTTTTCTAGTAATCAAACCAGTAAGTTGTCCTTCATCGTGCACCAAAACACAACTGGGACCAACTTTATGGAAAAGAAGCATTAAGTTGTCCAGTTTCATATCCATTTCAATGGTGAATGGAGCCAGCTGAACCTCATTTTTGAAAGAAATCCTGCTCGAATCATCGGGAACTAGCTCTGTGCTGAATATACACAGAGAGTCAGGGGAGAAGCCATCGACGTCGGGCTTGTTCAGCCTAGATTGCAGATCCATTCTTTTGACAAGCCCCTCGATGTATGGTTTATCGAAGCTCTGGATGATGGGAAAGTTTTGGATATCGGTTAATTCTAGAATTCTCTTTAGCTGCCGTAGTGTGAGATCGTGGACAGGCAATGCTAACACTTTAGCAGTCATTGCATCTGCCGCAACGTAGCCTTTCATATGTTCTCCTTCATCAGGATGGATAAATGGCAGCCCATTAAACTCAATCATCTGGTCGGCTATTCCACCATGTCCAGCACCCCATCTATCGTTAACTGCTTTGGTAATTGCCACTGTTATCATTGTAGGGATAATGTACTTGAAGGCACCTGTAAGCTCAAACATAATGACCACAACAGTCACCGTGAGATGGGTGATACCACTCAAACCTGCAGCTGCACCAATGAAAGCATATATACCTGGCGATATGCAGTTGTAGTCATCAGAAGAGCACGAGTTGAAGAC
This sequence comes from Barnettozyma sp. UFMG-CM-Y5996, assembly GCA_030580455.1. Lineage (NCBI taxonomy): Eukaryota > Fungi > Ascomycota > Saccharomycetes > Phaffomycetales > Phaffomycetaceae > Barnettozyma > Barnettozyma sp. UFMG-CM-Y5996. The sequence goes on from JAKTSX010000019.1 coordinate 72,379, forward strand.
AGCCGAATCTGGGTACCTGTTCCTTATGAGCTGGTATGCGATTCCAAGTGCTCTTCCAAAAGTAGCGCCACATGCCATGGACGGGACAAAGATACCTGCGGGCACCTTACAGCCATATGTGAACACAATGAGGATCATTCTCACAAAGGTTGCAAATAAAAGGGAAAACAGAGCATGGCTCGCTGCCCAGAAAGAGTCCAGTTCACAGATTGCCCTGGAGTCATATTCTTCGTCGCACCCTTTGAACAGGATCTGCATCCCCTCTGTCATGTCCATTTTGAGGAATTCATTGAAGTAGGAGATGATAGCAGTGATAAGAGTGAGGAAGAGAACCTCTTTGAGGGCATGATTTTGTAAGTATGCTTTTCTAAAGCTCACTGCTTTGATGTTGAACTTGGTTATGAGGATGCCATAAACACCACCAAATACCCCGAGAATGATAAAAATTGGCACTTCAAAGAGGTACCAGTCTTTGTCAAATTTCACTTCGAACATGACTACCTGGCCTGTTCTAAAAGGGTTCATGAGTTGAAGGAATGCGACTGCAATCAAAGAGCAGTAGTAGGATTCCCACATTGTTGAGAGCTTGAACAAATTGGAGATTTCCTCTATAGAGAACAGTACACCACCCATAGGCGATCCAAATGCAACGGCTACACCTGCAGCAGAGGATGCAACCAGAATGTTCTTATAAGATGGCGACATGGATGCTTTGGACGAAGATAGCTTCATGGCGAACAGTTTAGAAATGACACTACCAACGCATACCGCATAATGAACGCTAGGACCCTCCTTCCCGACACTGAGACCTGATGCAATGGCCAAAGGCAGCCCAATTGACTTGAAACTGAAAGTGGCAAAGCTGAGAAACTTATCCATCGAGAAGCCTGACACTATACACTTTATCTCTGAGATACCTGACCCTGCAGCAAACGGCGCGTAGTAGAGGACCAGTTTAGACGCAGTGACACTGAAAGCTAGCGATATCAGGATGAACACCAGATAGTTGAGGGGGGGAAGCGATGAGTACTCCACCCAATTGGCGCAGCGGCCTTCGTCCAGCTCGCCCCAGCAGCAGAAGCTTCTGTTCAGGTAAAACGCATTCGCACAGTAGCCTGTCCTCAGATTGGACAGGTACTCAGTAATTATATTGAGCGAGCCAGCTACCAGCCCAATGACGGTCCCGACAGTGGTTAGGATGATGTACGTCTGGAAGAAGTCGTAGAACCGAGACCATTGGAACCTGCTATTTCGTTGAACGTTCTTCCTTGTTTGTGCTTCCAGGTTCTCTGCCACCCAGTCTACTGTGCGGAAGTCTTCAAACTTCGGGAGGGACTGGCGGAACTGAAACGAGGAGCTCGCGAAGCTTCGACCTTGGTGTGAACTGATTTCAAAAGAGTCCTGTTCGTTCATTGCATCTGTCCACCCTCCATTAGACGCCTACATATATATCTATGTACAGGGGGAACGTTCTATCAATATATTAGAAAAACAAAAAAACACCTTCCATAGCTGAAATAGCGTGAAGTTGGATGGACAGGACCGCGGTAGGGCGATGGCGTCTGTATTGCATGCGGCGTGCACAGAAAGACAGACAGAAAGATACACCTCACTCTCTAACCACACTTCCGCAGAATGAACCCTTTCAGCTGATCTAGGACGAAGTGGCCAGCCCTTCTAGTTTTGTCGCTCTTCACCGCAGCCTCTGCGGTTCTCCTAGCTCTACCACTGGCGGACGCGGCTGCCTGTCCGGCAGGCTTGAGGGGCGTGGGCTCGCCGTCAAACGATTGGGTTGGTATCTCTGCATCCCTGTATCCTGCCTGCTCGCTGAATGGGCCTGTGTTGGCCGGGGTTTCAGGCAGTGTAGACGCATCCGCTGCCATGTTGAACTAAACGATTTGGATACTGGCACTGGTACTGGCACTGGTTCTGATGACGACGTTTTTGATCACCTTGCACGTAGAATAGAGACAAGAGCGGACTCTCGACGAATTCAAACTGGAAACTGATGTGGTTACATGTGTCCAAGTTGGATTGCGCTGCGCATAAATTTCCCTCTTGCCAAAACGAATAGTTGCTAAATGACGTTTTCCGCTAATTGGCTTAGGTTGTGGCACAGCGGTTTAGGCTGATTGTCGTTTCTTGGCTGGATGGGTGGGCACTTGAACGGTCTGATAGGACGGTGCTATCGTACCTTCGCTTTGTCTTTGGCAACACATGGTGCGGAGGATCATCTGAAGCTCTGCTCTTCACGTTTACTGGTTCTGGGTTACAGCTGTGTGCCCCATTGGATGCGACAAGCAATTTTCCTTTCACGAAAATCGGTCCCTTGGCCCAGTTGGTTAAGGCGTGGTGCTAATAACGCCAAGATCAGCAGTTCGATCCTGCTAGGGACCATTTCTCTTTTTTCACCTCCTTTTTCTTCACACACGACCCATAACCATTTAGGTATATACGTACACCTCGCACTGTGCTTCTACAACGTGGAGTTGGCTGTGTCTTGGCTGTGCCTGCCGAAACCCGAGGAGGAACCTGCGCAGATCCTTTCCAATTTCCATAGCTGAGCCCATCTGGTGCCCTCGCACACTAACCTGGCAGTGGACACTGCGCCTCATACCGGGTGAGTCAAAAATAGATCAAATCAATGTTTTAAAGTCTGACAGTCTGAGATCTGATCCCTTCTCTAATTGCAGTGGACCGTCAAAGCCGTAATCTGTGAACGCCTCTAGGTAAGGGATAGAGACGCATTAGTAGTGCACAGTAGTACCACGCACAGTGCTATATGGGACGAGCACAGGGACCTCCACCAAGAGGGTACTATCAACAGCCACCACCACAACAGGGTTACTACCAACCACAACCACAGCCCATATATATTCAACAGGCACCTCCGCAGAAGGAAGAAGACGGATGCTGCAAAACGTGCTGCAAAGTTCTACTCTGCCTCTGGATCTGTAACTGTTGTTGCAACTTAATGTGCGACCAATAGATGAGCTTGCCCTGCCCGTCGGTGGACAGTAGATGGACGCACTACAGAAAATACGATATCTATCATTGTATGTATATACATGTGCAGAAACATGTATGGTTTAATCGAAAAAATGGGCTAGTATTAAGTAGATAATTATTGGGTTCCTCTCTAAACATTCTCCTCCTCGAACGCCAATTCCACTGGCTTCTCCAGGAATGATGCGTGTGTCAAGACACAGACAGAGGATGCACCGATCAACCACAAAACGGTGGAGATAGGGCTGGCCAATAGTCCCAATGGAACAGACACAACCAGCAAACCTGTGTACAGCTGGGAGTTGGTCAGTCTCACGAAAGGTAGTTCTAGGTCCTGGCCTTGCAACTTGCTTATACCGTACAGGCCAGCAACCACAAACACAATCACAAACAGCAGCAATAGGTTTGTCAGTAGAGAGTAGACCGACAACATAGACACAATCAGCATGTAGTTAGTGCTGAAGTACTTCAAGTTGTACGACACACGCGACTGCAAATCACCAAAGTTTTGTGGCTTCGACAGTCTCTTGATGTCGAAGAACTCTTGTGGTGGCTTGACATTGGAAAACTTCGATTGCAAAGAGCCAGCCTCAGTCCTCAATCTGTCGAGACTCAGCCTGTCTGAGAATTGGGAGATCTTTTCGGGGAACACGCCCTTTTGTTAGTCGACATCAATCTTCAATCCACTACGGTCGAGCCCCCGTGTCATATACGCATACTGTTGGCATACTAGATGCAAGCAGCAGGAAGCACAACGGGTGTCTATGGACGAGCGTTCTTCTTGGTAACACTTACAGTTGCATTGGAGAAATGTGACAAATTCATGATAGTAGCTGTTCCCTCTTTCTCTTTGTTTGTTTGTTTGTTTCTTTCTTTGTTTATTCTGCTAGTGGCAGCGGGATATTCTTTGTTTTTAGCACTATTGTTGTAATTGTTATGTTATGTTGACAAGTGTGATTAGTGAAAAAAAAAAAAAGAAAAAAGTCTTCGCGACATGACGCGAAATTGCTGTTTTTAGAAATCGCGATAGTGCAGCGACATCGGTTCGAGTCTTGAGGGCCCAGGTGTACGATAATGTGAAGCGAGTATCAGACCGGTGGACCAGACAGGAAACAGGGGTAGGATGGATGGGATGAGACAGGAGCGCTGACTCTAGGATTTGAAGACAAGCAGCACAGGACCGCGCTTGAAAGAGAGTGAACTACCGGCGCAGATCCCCGTGCTATATGAACAGGTCCACACCGCGTGAGAGCTGGCCAGACCGTGACACGCAGTCTATCCTGATCCGATCTCTCTTGGCGCCAATCCAGTGCGGCACAGTGGCCACTCCAGCGAACAAAGCATTCACACACACCAGCCAGTGTAGCGCAAACTCATTGTCTTTCCAGCTGACCAGCACCTCATCGCTGTCCAGCTCTGTTTTGTCGATTGAGGTTACGCTCTCAACATCAGGTGTGCTATGCAACCCTTCTATAAGCAGATCTCCTATGAGAATCTCATACTTGGTGTTCATATCTTCATACCCAGACACTAGGATCCATGATTTTTCTCCATATTGGCCGAGGTTTTCATCTTCAGGGTAGTGCTCATCTTCCTCTGAGCCTTCCTGGGCACCAAGGACGCTCTTGGGGACCCAATTTAGACGCGCCCCAGAAAGAACGAAATGCTCTTTGGAATCTAGATTTGGCAGCACAAATACATGGTCCTGCTTCTCCCAATCTGCACCCATTCTCAACAGCACTTTGAATAGCCCTTCTCGCACTTTTGTGACCGATCTAAACCGCCTTTCGATATAGTACGTTATCTCCAGGTATATCCTCATGTCCCGCTTTACAACTGGATTCAAGTACTTAAAGCTCACAGATATCTTCAAGTCTCTAGAGACAATGTCGTTTTTGAACTTGAACAAGTCAATAATATTTGTTTTTGAGGAACTTTCCAAAGCCTTTTGGATGGTGACTTTCAGTGATGAGCTGCCATTATACCCGTGATCTTTTAGGATTTCCATCCTGTTGAGCTGGAGATTGTCTGGTGTGGAATTTTGCAGTCCCAAATTAACCCAGTTTCTTTTGTAAACTGTTCTTCCATTCACACTGTATCCTTCACCCTCTCCTTGACTGAAATTTGTATAGAAAACCGTGTCTCCTGAATTGGTGTACATTGGGGTCGAGTAAAAATCCACATAAGTTGAAACACTTCCACATGGGTAACTTTCATCATCGATCTTATCCACCCAAAACTGTTGGTCTAAAGGGATGAAGTCCTCAACGTCAAAATTCTCATACGTCCAGGCTGGTGCAAAAAGAGCTATGTTGGAGGAGAAAAGTTTGATCTTCTTCATAGCGATACCGGTTTCGAACCCACCATTCCCAACTCTAGTGCCCCGGCCCCAAACATCTATTCCAACGAAAACCTTCTTCTGAACTCCTTGCAGTCCCACATTCAAAATATTCTTCTTCAGTGTCTGTTCATCCCACCAATAGTTTGTAAAGAACAGATCTGAGGAGTCGAAATGGTTGAAGTTCAGATCAGTTACGCCATTCTGGTAAAGGATTGTATTCTTCGAAGAAATCAAAGAATCGTACCAAATGACTTTAAAATTTGTGTCAATGAGATGCAGCTCGCCACGTAGTGACTGAACAAAGTCAACCACTTCAGCTGCCCTTTCTTTGCTTGTGAAATGCGTTTCCAAGTTGATGAGCCATCCATCAAAGCCATAATGCTGACAAAGTTTGACCAGAATTGGCACATACTTGAACCCTTTACCATCGGAAGCTCTCTCAACCAAGCCGTCAATCTCCTTCTGATCTCCAGTACCTTCAAAAATAAGCGTACCTATAGATAATATTCCTTGCTTGTGTAGCATAGTTGTCCATGATATAGGTGGAACAGAGACCTTTGTGTGAGAGAAGTAGATGAATATATCAACCAGTGAGGGGAATTGAAGAAAATAGTGCATTGCATCTTTGTGTGGAAAGTAACCTATTGGTGATTCATCTTCGTCTTTCACGAAGTTTCCTTTGTAGTCATGACACACCATAACCTGTGGGTCGTGACTAGAGTCATGTGGATTGCGCATCTTAAACCTTGCGTATCTCCGCCTTTGCTCTCTGGGCAGCCTGAATCTGTCAAGGGGGTCATCCTTCTTTCGCAAATTCCAATCATCTAACTCCCCCAGAGATGAAAACCGTATACTGCTCAGCTGTGTACGTCTGCGCAGGTGATCTTGGTAGTCTGTATCCCGTGAAAACTTGTGGCGCTGAGTTTTTCCTGTCGTTATCACTCTGGTCGACACTGTCGCAACATTGGTAGACGGAGTAGAGGTAGTAGATGTCCCGCGAAGAGCTTTAAGGAGTTGAGGGTAGAAGGTGGACCCCCCGGAGCAGTCTGTTGTGTCTGAAATCTTGCTTAGTTGTATGGTGTCAAACGGAGCGCTTGTTCCTCACATAAGATACTTGATTGTGGAGTAAACAAGGAGGGAAAATCAATAAAAAACAGAAGGATTTATATAAGAAAACACACTACATTGGTACTGAGATATATTCTATTAAGAATCATTTGAGAGGTTTTCATTTAGTATGTTATGAGATCCTGTTTTAGAGTTTTATTGTAGGTCAGAGAACCCAGACACAATGTTCTTTGAGAAACCACCCTCTTTGGCGGCCATCTCATAGTATGAGTAGATTGTAGTGACAGCTAGCAACATAGAAGTACCTGAGCCCAGGGTACCCAAGAGATCGCAGGACACAGACAGAGCTCCAATACAAGCACCACCGAAAGCAGCTGCGGTTGGAATAATTTTCTTCAGTTCTTTGTAGACTGAAGTCTCTCTCTTTCCTGCAATAACCAAGCCCTGTTCTTTGAATTGTCTAGCCACATCTTTTGGAGATGTACCAGAGATTTCGATCCAAGTGGTGGAGAACAGCGCGCAAACACCAAGGACGAATGAGACGTAGATGGTTGTCTTAATTGGGTCGAGGAGAGCTTCAGTGAGAGATAGAGGTGGTTGGGTGTAGTAAGCGAGGCCGCTGGTAGCGAAAAGCTGAGACGAGCCAGGTCTAGCATCCCAGGTACCCATCAATCTAACGATTGGGTTGTTTGGAAACTTGGAGAACAACATTTGGGAAATCATGAAGTAGTTAGAAGTCAATGCACTCTGTAACATAATTGGGGTGTTGGAAGTGTAAAATAGCTTGATTGGGTATAGACCGTATGGTCCTCTTTGTCTCGTTGATTTAACAGGAATTTCGTATCTGAAGCCTTGCAAGTAAACAACCAAAAAGAAAACACCAAGTGTGACAGTCAATTGGAATAGGTTTGGTAAGTGTGGTCTGTAGAAAGCCTCAATCAATGCTCTTTTCTTGTCCTTTCTCACTGCAAGTAGATGGAAGAAAGCCACAACAGCACCTTCAAATTCTTCTCCACGACCAGAGTTAACAGTAGTTGGTGCAAACGCCTTCCAGAAAATTTGCTCGCAAATGTTGGTGGCCATGAATAGGGAGATACCAGAACCTAACCCGTAACCTTTCTGTAAAAGTTCATCTAGCAGAATAACAATAATACCTGCAAACACAAGTTGGAGGATCAACAAGAAACAGACACCGAAGCCCAAGTCAGAAGGAGGACCGTACATACCGGTAAGCACATACACAGTAGCCTGACCAATGGCAAGCAAAATAGCAAATAGCTTTTGCGCGGTTTGGAAGTTCTCACGATCCTGTTTGCTGTCCATATTTACATCGATGATTTGGGTACCTTGCAACAACTGGAACACCATACCAGCTGAGACAATTGGCGAGACACCGAGCTCCATCAGAGTACCTCTGTTCGAAGCCAGCATCATTCTCAGCCAGTACAATGGATCAGATGATCCTGAGGACACGATACCATATAACGGGATTTCACTCATAACTAGAAAGATCAACAATGTGACACCTGTCCACATGAGCTTCTGGTTGAAAGGGATCTTTCTCTCTGGTGCAATCACCTCTGGCAGGAAGCCAGTAAACGGCTTTACTAGATCCAAAACACGAACTATAAATCGCAGACGATCTGGGTTAGTACATATACCTTAGGCTAGCAGCTACGCCGGACCGGACTTCAGCACATCATAGCGGCACAGGTCCGCACCACTCAATGCGAGTTCACATGACTTTCTGACCTTGTATTCCACGTCAATGTCTGATCCTTCCAGATGCCACACTTCCCGCACACACTTACAGCTACTCATATCCTTCTTATGGTCCTAGAGAAATAATTAACGTCGACGTACCACTACTCTATTGAAGGGTGTTTACGATTTGTCCTTTTTCCTGTTTTTTTCGTGGTGATCGATTCAGTGCTCGCCCCCAAATCTGATTGGGTATCTTCCCTCTTTTGATAGTTTATTGGGGATTTTCTTCTTGATGCCACCGAGACATTAATGGGTGTATGCTGTGCGAGATGCGAAGGAGGGAAGGAGGAGGGGACAGATGCTAGATCAAGACACTTCAGTAGATATGTGTTACAGTGCCTAGTGGTGGAGTGAGGCAGCACGAAGTACAAGGAGTAAAGCTGTAGCGATATCAACTTCCCCCACACCTCGATACATCAATGAAATCTACGAGTAGTACTAACGTGTATGATGATGTGTGTATCTCTGTAATCGTATTCTATCTATCTCTGTTGGTTTGCTCAGGTCTCCAAGAACCTGCGCTGTCTCCAGAGTAGCAGCCATGCAATCAAGACCAACAGTATTGCCAGGATGAAGCCCATCGTGTTGATCCAGAACACATAGCTGATGCAGTTTGTATATGGACTAAAGTGGTGCTCTACGGTGCATTTGGCATCGTATATAAGAGCGTAGAGTATGCCGAACTCAGATGCACCAATTGCAGGCGCAATCATAAACGTTCCCCATGTCGAGCCAAATATTAGAGGACCCCATATAGAAAGGACGACTGTTGGATACAAGGTGAAGAGCCCACCATAATTAAAGCCAGAGAGTGCGGATATAATGTAGAACCTTTGGTGAAGGAATATGTTGTTGGCTATCAGCAACTGGGTTGTACCTCCCAGTATTAGGATCAGTAGTAGCAGGAAGATTCTCGAAATCTTGTACCTGTTGAGGAGGAAATCAGATAATGGACCCAAGAACAATCGGGAGATAGTGGAGAAAATAGCATGAATCGACACTTGATTGGAGACTGAAGAGTTGGGACTGACCGCTGCTATAAGTGAGCCCATATTGTTGATGTAGATCTCGCTTGGGCCTATAGTGAGCAGTATGGTAAACAATAAGATGTATGCTGATCCGTCCCTCAAAAAGCTAGTGTATAACTTTTTATGATCTGCCTCTGGTACATCGAGAACAATTGATTCATTATCTGTGTAAGATACTACTGTTTCCCTTGAATCCCTCCGTACAAGAGGTGCGTGCTCACAGCCTTCCAATTGTGGTTTGTGTGCCAGAATATCTCTTTCAATGGTAACAACTGTAGCACTTACCCAGTTGAAGATTCCCAATATCAGATACAAAACTGCAAACATTCTGAATGCGACGAAAAGATTCAATTCACCGTTCTCATGCCTCAAGACTTTGAGCTTCAATACTTGAGAACCAATCAGTGACGACAGTCCATATGCAGTGACTGGAACGCTTATAGTCAACCCTTTAGACTCAGGATACAACTTCGCACATGTCAACAAAGAAGTGAAATATAACGCACTAGTAGCACAACCAATAAAGGCGAATGTGGTAGCCAAAACACTGTAATTCCACTCATTCTTTACGGCAAGTGATGCAACCACATAACCAGGAGAGAAGAAGAGCATTGAAATCATACTCAAAATTACAGTCCCATGTGAATCGGCAAGGTATCCTAGGACTGGCAGAGGAAGGTACATACCCATAGAGGTACAGCTACTGATAATGTTGATCTGGAACTGAGTGAGGCCCAAATCATGACTGAAAACTGAGGTGAATAAGGGGAAGAGAAGGACTGATCCGGCACATAGACATGATGAAAGTGAAATTATGAACGCAAAACGTTTGAGGGACGCAGCTGTGTAGTGTTCTAGGTGGTGGCGGAGATGGCAAGTTAGCGCCACCTCTATTGAAGATAAAGCCATCGCCCTTCACCCTGCAAAGTGGGCTCGCTTCTATTTGTGCGTAGCTTCCAACTCCTGATGGTCAGTACGGTGATACGATCATGTGTGTTTCCTTTTTTTTGTTATCGTTTCTTTGCATGTTTTTGTGAGGTGTGAGGTGCCCACACCTGTTGTGGACTGTGTTCAGCCTCTGTGGCGTCTCTGCGCTACGGTTTCAACAGTACATGTACGGTTTCAACAGTACATGCGGAGAAACAATGGGAACATTATCAATAGGATATTATTTCTATTAATGTACAGATAATAAATATACAGTCATTCATCATAATCATGCTTTTGGCAGAACCTTCAAGAACTTGTCAATTTCCCCTTCGCTTCCTAGCCAGATGCCTGATCTGTCATGGATAGCCTTTGGAACCAAGTCCAAGACACGTTCACCCTTGTCGGTGACAGCTTTACCTCCAGCCTGTTCAAGTAACATAGCCATAGGGAAACATTCGTAGAGAATTCTCAACTTACCATTCTTAGACTTGGCATCTGCCGGGTATGCAAACAAACCTCCGTACAGTAGGGTTCTGTGGACATCTGCAACCATGGAGCCAATGTAACGGGCACTATAAGGTTTCCCGGTTGCTTCCTGTGGTTTCTTCAGGTCAGCGAAGAAATCTTTAACATGTTCTGGCCAGTAGGTGGAGTTTCCCTCGTTGACAGAGAAAATGGCTCTGGCAGGTGGAATCTTCAAGTTTGGCTGAGTAAGGATGAATTCGCCCAGCTCAGTGTCTAGAGTGAATCCGTTAACGCCATTACCGGTGGTCAACATCAAGTGGGCGGAGGCACCGTACATGGTGTATCCAGCTGCAACCATTTCGGTACCTGGTCTCAAGACATCCTTGATCGAACCGGTTGAGCCAGGAAGCAGCTTGTAGATACCGAAAATGGTACCGACAGAAACACCCGCATCCAAGTTAGAGGAACCATCGATTGGATCGCACACCACAGCGTAGTTTCCTGGTCCTTCAAAGACAATCAAATCCTCCTGCTCCTCAGACACGAGAACTTTCACGTTTCCTGAGGCCTTCATGGCATTGATAAAGATCTCATCGCCAATGACGTCCAGTTTCTTTTGGTCGTCTCCGGTGGAGTTGGTTGCACCGGCCAGTCCGATCAGGTTCACCAGCTCTGCCTTTCTGATGTTATGAGCAATGAACTTGAAGGCGAATTGCAACGAGTTCAACAACAGAGTCAACTCCCCTGTAGCTTCCTTCGCAAACTTGAGCTGTTGCCCCAGAATGAATCTGGTAAGCGTAACTATGTCCGTCTGAATCTCTGGCTGTGGGTCCTGCATTTTACGTCGCTTATGATGTTGTTGTTGTAGCGATTCAAATGTGATCATCAAAATTTCAAAACCTCTCCACTTGCACAGCCTGTGTCGGAAGGGCGGGGGTTTAGTCTTTTAAATACTGCATTGCTATGAAGTGGGACTTAGGCGAAATTGTCCCATCTTGATTTGTCTTGTCCCGACCGTGCTTATTATGTCCTTTCTTTCCTTTTTGTGGGATTATTAATTTTTCTCCGTCCGTTGGGTTTTTAGGGTAGAACAAAGCCAAACAGAGGTGGAGGGTGAGTTGATCCTCGAGATCAGTCGATCGATCATCGCAGAAAGGCCAGACACCTCGCCAAGCCAGCCTGTCATGTGACTGTGAGCGGGCTCCAAACAATTCAGTAGCAGATGGGAAACGGAAGGAGAAGCAGCGTGCCATATGGAAACTGTGGGTCGCTAGGCTCGGATAGGAACAGCTGCTACGCCTTGACCCACCCCCATTCATTCCACATTGGGCGGCTCAGACAGCGGAGGGACAAAAAGTTGGCAATGACATTCATTCGTTGTTGATGTGTTGAGTTTCTTCCGGGAAGGCGGCGGGTTGCTTGGAATCCGTGGGTGGAGGGAGGGAGATAAGCCGGCCGTCTGTGGTGTTACGGCGGCTGCGGCTTCATTGCATACTCAGTTAGACACATTTCCTGTGCTCTTTTTCCCCTTGTACAGAAAAGATAGCAGCTGGTGGTTCCTCCAGTGGAATGTGCAGCCAGTTCAAGCCGCCCTTCCTTCAGCCCGCTGTCCTGTGCAATGCAATGGACACATCTAGCACAGTAACAGTGGACTATTCCTGCTCTCTCCCTCACCGCAGCCAGCACTTTGGGGGATGCTGATTTCCGGATCAACCACCGTGGTTCAGACCCGGCGTGGTTAGGAACGCTACGATTTCCCGGGGAAAAGCTTTCTTACCGCACCGCAGGGGATGGGACAAGACAAAGACAGAACCGAACAAGACAGAACAAGACAAGAACTGAAACTGATTTGTCCCAACCGGATTATCTCTGGTGCGAGGAGCACACAACAATGGAATGCAACAAGTGTTGAGGCCCCTGGCTTCGGACCACTGCCACGTTGTGGACGATCGCAGATAGCAGCGAAGATCAGCTACAATATTGCGACATTGCGTATGTTCTATCATGTAAATTTTCTATATAATACAGAGGTTGGAGGGCATCGACTCAGGCTTTGTGAGAATCTCTGTTCTCTTTGGACCTCCAGGTACCATATTGCTCCTTTTTGTAAACTTTCTTGACGTGGCTTGTCAAAACGTGTAGCACGACATCGTTGCCAGCAGCGCCAGCAGCACCTTTGCCACCGTCTCTTTTTTTGTTAGGCTTGACCACCCATGCAGAACCGCTATCTTTGAAAACCGACGCATCCTTACTCAGGGTTTTGCTTCTCTGTTCGAGGTATCTTAAAATCTCTTGGGAGTTGAACCCATTAACAGACTCAAGCTGTTTCCTGCTGGTAGAGATTTGGGATGACCCCTGTGGCGCCGTTGTGACCGGGGACGGGGATTTATTCCTCTTAGCTCGAAGCGGTTGTTCAGGAAAAGAAGAAGGCGCGCTTCTGGTGCCATGTGTTGCTGCCACAGGCTTCACATCACCCCCCTTACCTGCTGCAATCTGAGACCACACTGGCTGTTTGAATGGAGAGTTAGCTGGTCTCAGTGAGGTGACCGTTGGTGGTTTTGAGGGTAAATTTGCCTCCGCTATATTTCTGGCTGCTGGAGGGTTGTTGCCAGACGCAACAGTCGTTCGCTTTGTCGCAGTGGTTGTTGATGATAGTGATGATGCTTGTGACGGTGAGCGTGCCTGAGTAGGCTTCTTGTCGATAATAGAATTGAAATGCAGTTTCTTTTCTTGTGGTTTATGCTTCAACTTTTCAGTTTGGGTCTTGCTACTGGCCATCTCTGCTCAAGTATTTCTTTGTGGGAAGCTAGCAGAATAGAACAAAGCAAAGCTGGACCAGTAAATAAACAACCAGACTAGACAGGAAAACAAAGTAGATAAACCACCTCCTTAATGGTTTATTTAGCGAAAACAAAATGTATCAAGCTGATGAATCCTTCTACTGTAACTCTCGTCTCGTTCTCGTTCTCTGTATGGTTTTTAGCGTATCACAGAGCACGTGATTAGTGAGTAAGCACCACAAGTCGGGCAATTAGTATCAGAAACATCAGCACACATGGTGTGTATCGTTGTATTCACCCTCCCCATAGCACCGAAACAATGAGTTGGTATCAGGATGTCACTGGGAAATCGGTAAAGTGAGTATTTCAATTGGTGGCTTGTCTCTTTCTTCCCCCTCTAACCTCTCCATGAATCAGGAAGCCGCTAGCGGGAACGTTTGAATCTCCAGTAGGATTCAGTCAAGGAGAGGAGCACAGATCTGCTTCCTCTGCGAAGCCAGAAGTTCAGACAGGTGGAATGTCCTCCAGTCAGCTGGACCAGCTGAAAGTACAGAAGGCCTGGGAAATCGCAACGGCACCTGCGAAACAGATCCCGGTCAACTTATTCATGAGCTACATGTCGGGAAACTCACTACAGATGATCCCTATAACAATGACGCTAATGCTATTCACCAACTCAATTAAGGCTATATTCAGCATCAAGAGTGCATTCAGTGGATTGTCAACAGACAAGAATGCAAACGATATCACCATGGCCATGTGTGCTTTCTTCTTCTTCCAAACCTTGACCATTGGGATAGGTATTTACAAACTAAATTCTATGGGACTCATACCTAACCAGGTTGGCGACTGGTTGTCTTGGGAAGTACCAACACAAGTAAGTTATCAGTTGATCACAGTGATCTGGTAGTCAACGACAGGTTGTTCCTGGTGTTCGAAAGATACTAACATGCATCCTTCTGCAGTTTATAGAAAGGTCTGTCCATATGTAAACAATATATATTCAATGGGCTCATCTGCTCTGATATTGGACTGTTTCACTGTCAAGTGATATTCTTCAACGATAATCAGTGCTATTCATCAGAGGTGACTTTACCCTCACCTTTTTCTTTGGCTCCCTCTGTTCTAGAGAGTGTGTCCTCTTCCTGACCCAACTGTTTCTCAAAGATCTGCTGTAGGTTGAATCTCTGGTACTTCTCGTAGTTGTTCACGACACTCATACCGATGTTGTTTCTGAAGCATTCAACTAGAATCAGCTTCTCATAATGTTTCAAATCAACTTTGTGGCCATGGTCTCTCCCCATGCACTCTGCAACTTTCTGAATAATGTCCCCTTTTGGTATAGTGTTGAAGTTGCGGGTGGTGACTTTAATAGCAAAAGTGTGTGGTGCTTGTCCTTCCTCTTTGTGAAAATGGGGTTTCAGCACTCTCTGGGCCAGTTTCTCTACTTCCTCGATGGTCGCGCTCACACTGTACTCTATTGGCGTTAGCTTCTGCGTGAATCTGGTGTTCTTGATTTTTGATTCGTAACTGTCTTGACATATCCTTTCAACAAACGTAGCCGGATCAATAGGAGAACGGGTCTTACAGAATACAACACATTCACAGCCCAGATCGATAAACTGCAGCGGGGCTTTCTTGTTAGGATCTTTCTTTGTCTTCTGCTGCAGCCCCTCGAGCTCCCTTTTGATCGATTCTTCAATGCTCAACTCTTCGCCTTCGCCGTTCTCCATACCTTCCTCTTCCCCTGAAACAGTGCTGTTTTCTTGAGCGCTTTCTTTATAATACTCCTCCATTTTCTCTTCGAAAAGGATCCTCAACTCATTTTGGCACTTCTTCTCCTGATTTCGGTTGCAAGTTGCGTATATTCCTGAAGTCTGCGGATCAATGATACCCACTGCAGCTTTGTACTGGAAGTACCCGTGAGCGCACAATTAGTATCTCGGGAACGCTACGTGTACAGACAGAGGGTCGCCACTTACCTTCTTTCGTTCATCTCTTTTACCAGAGCCATTGCTGGATCTTTTTCTACCCATTATGTACGAGTACGTTAAAGATGGGTAGACGTGTGGGATGAGATGAGGATTTTTAATTTTTTTTCCTACTTACATACTGGAGAAAGAAAATGAATAGTCATAACGGAACTATACAGACAGACAAGTGCACTATGGACCTCCGTGTCTAAACTTAGAGAAGATTTTGGAGGCAGATGAGGTGTTAATGGTTGGTGTTTGAGGTCGAGGGATGCTGGCAGGCTGTGTGCCTTCGAGTTTATTCATCAACTGTACGGCAACTTCTGGCTTGATCTGATCGTATTTTCTGCTTCTCGTTGCTTGATCTTTGTACTCGTCCAGGTTGCCTGATTTAAGCAAATTTATGACCTGCCTTAGCTGGATGAACATCGACTGTAGGGACCCGCTGGAAGTGCCTGTTGGTTTCGCGTGCGAGTATTCTGGTGCCAACTCCTCTGTGATATTTTCGAAGTATGCTATGTCAAGATCGAAGTTGTGAATAGCTGCCGAGGATACTGAGCTCACATTCATTAGATCTTCGAAGAATCTAGCAGCAAGCAGATCAAACACGCGGTACAGCAGAAGGGCGCGTACTGAGAGAGGAAGGTTCTTGAATGTGGAGTTGAACATGTTCGTCAAGAAGTCACCCATGTCTCTAACAAAATAGTTAGGCTCGGCGTTGAGTGTCTGTATGTTCCAGTCCCAGTCCAGGGTGTCACTGAGATCATCGACTTTTCCATCCACCATTTCAAACAGTTTCCCTTCTGTAACTTTTCTTGTATTTGTGATCATATCTGTAGATTGCAAAATGACATTTGTTTCGAATTTCAGCGAGAGAAGCTTAGCAACTTCTTTAGTCATAATTATAAAGTATTCCAAGTTGATAAGGTTCTGTGCTAGCTCCTCCCTAGTGAAGGAGTCAACTTTTTGATGAAAATGCTTGTTCAATGAGTTGATGAATAGCGAATCAATATTTTGAATCACCAGTTTATGAAGAGCAGAGGTTTCATACTTGAAGTAGTCTTTAAGAAACAAGTCTTGATCCTTGATGAATCGTTTCACTTGGGCACATGTCATCGCATATATAGAACTGAAAGGAAAAGCGTAAGGAAACTGAACCTC
The DNA here is from genome assembly GCA_030580455.1 of Barnettozyma sp. UFMG-CM-Y5996. Classification (NCBI taxonomy): domain Eukaryota; kingdom Fungi; phylum Ascomycota; class Saccharomycetes; order Phaffomycetales; family Phaffomycetaceae; genus Barnettozyma; species Barnettozyma sp. UFMG-CM-Y5996. Next base: position 88,895 of record JAKTSX010000019.1, read on the forward strand.
CTTTTCAGAACTTCTCTCTTCAAACCATACTATGTGCGAAATCTTTTTGTATAAGTGTGGTTCGTAAATAATCATTGGCATGGATTCGTCCTCAGCAGCCTGTACCTGGAACTCCTTGTCGAATGAAAATGCGGCCAGGGATGAGAACTTCTTGAAACTTATAATCAATAGGTTGTAAAAATGATCATCACTTAAGTCAAAGTTCTCGAGGATCAAGAAATATTGGCCTAATATTCTTTTGATTTCCATTATTTCAGAGATGTCAAACACCTCATTCAAAATATGGTTCTTCAAGATGGGATAAACTTTGGCACTTATACTCTCCCATTGATCATTTGTTGTCTGATTGAGCAGCGTTGGGAATTTTCTCGAGAGCTCATGATGGAATATCAAGAAGCCAATTAGTTTGGAGAAAAAAGATTTCAAGTTGGCTGTGCTCTTGACAAATTCTTTGAATGATGTGTTCTGTGACTCACTTGGTACAAATGGATGCAGCGATCTATCTCTTCTTATGTTGAGCTCCTTGTTGAGCTCATTCTTCAAGAACTGTTGTTGATCTAATGTACGGAACACAATGAATGTATCTGAAATGAAGCTGAGATCAATCAGGTTAGACGCTAGAGGGAGTGGAGTGCCAACATAGTTTCCTCTCAAGCTGATCTCTGCTGATGAGTTAACCTTGAATGGTTCGAACTCTTTGTGTTTAGATTTATAATGGTCCCACCGTTCCAATATAGATAGGTATGCGTCATAGTACTCTGTTGAGAACGTTTCAAACTTTGCATCGAGTGTCGTTAATTGGCCTTTCAGTAGCCCCAGTGATTCGTCCTGGATCAGCTGTCTGATCAATGGAATCGAATCCTGGATGTGATGCAGAAACTTGATATCTTTGTCAAAGTCTTTGTTGATACGGTTTAGATCGTTCAAATTCTTCAAGGCATTGAAGAACTTGCTCTCTTTAATCAACTCCTGGGTCTTGTCCGCTAGCTCCAGCACTTGAAGAATTTTCCGAATGAGAATCTCTGACTCACTGATCTTATTGATGTTCTTCTTCAGTTTAAGCAGCTCAAACTTCTTATCAATTGTGAGTTGGGAGGTTTTCGAAAGGTGATCGTTGATATCCACCACCTGATCTGTGATGATGGAGGCCTCTTTCGACACATGTCGAATATCCTCAACTGATGTGGCAATGTTGCTTTCATTTTCGTTCAGCGATATGAATATCTCGTCATCTTTCTTCGCTGCTTCGTCTTTCAGTTTCTTTATGAGCTCTTTGCTAGTTCCTTTCTGTAAGTTCGTTTTGATTATCGGTACTAGCTGGTCCAAGTAATTGTTCGAACTCAGCAGTGTCACTGGATCGCTTTCATTGAAAAAGCCTCCCTGAGGTATACCCGGCGTGCTCATCTCCCGAGTCGGCTAAATCAGTCACTAACCCCAACTCAAAAAACTCCTTCTACCTCACTCTCGTGCTGCACCACAGTGTTGTGTTCTCCTGTTTCCTTCCTGTTTGTTTGTTTTGATTTTTAACAGTTGGTGATGTTTGCCGCGAAACGCTCATACACATACAACATCATACAACACAGGTGCTGATGAGTGGTTGGAAGTGTGAGATCACGAGAGTTTGCCGAAGTGTACATGTGTTCGGATGAAAAAGGCTTGCGACTACAAAGCGACAGAGTCGCGTCTGAAGCTAGATTATCTGATTGCTCGTCTATTTGGTGGAGGACCATGTCAGCTTGTGCTTTTGCGCTTCCTTCAAATCGAGCCTGGTGAGTCCTCCAACATCGAATTTGCCCAGACTTGTAAACACTTGATTGCCATGATTCTCATCGACGCGTACGATTATCGATCTAATGAGCGCACGGCTCCATTCCTTGGGGATTCTCAGAGGTTGTGCTATCGGTCCGTCGATGCCATACTCCATAGAACCTAACTTGACGTAATCGTGAAACCTCTCTGTCTCATTGACATTGTGAGTGGTATTGTCGTCAGGGGAGGTAGTCTGCGACTGAATATCAGGTGCGGAAGGTATTGCATTTTCATTTACGACACTCACAAACAGGCTCAGTCTCCTTGGAGTAGATGTGACATATGCCGCATTGGTCACATGGGGGTGGATATACTCAAACCTATTGAGGTAGATAGGCTCCTCAAATTTGATTGCGAGGGTAGTGTTTCGGATGGTCGAAGAGCGCCAGACGTCCTGGGTGGGCATCAGTGTGATATAAGGCGTATTGGCTTGTATAGCCAGCTGCGGTCCTCCGTGGCGTGATGCAGGCTGTGACTGGAAGAAAGAGAGTATGCAGGATAACCAAGTGGATTTTTGTCGTATTGAGAACGTTGGAGATGTAAGCCAGTTAATGATTCTAGCGCCCTGCGTGAAGGAAGCGTGGTTTATATGATCTTTGTACGAAGTGTCAATATACTTCTGTGCTGAGGCGTCTGTCTTTGGAGTACTGATAGGTCCATTATTGGCTGAAGATTTGAGCTCCTCCAGAATTTGTGATTTGCTCCGGTTGAACTGTGCAGAGACCAACGCTAGGATCTCATCCCTCTTCATGAATCCAAGGCTCGCAAGCTTATCCGCATGCTTCTCTGCTAAACTGTCGTAGTCCACTGCGTACTTTGGTTGATTAGCAGTATGCCCATCAAGTTGACTCTGGATATATTTGTTCAAAAACAATTCGAATTCAGGAAGAATACGTATATTTCTCTCAGAATCAAGAATAAACGGAACCTTTGAACTATCCACAGGCGCTTTAGTCAGATCAATCGAAGCCAGCTTCGATTCAAAATCATCCACACGTTTCTCAATCTTTGTAAATCTCTTATTGAAGTCCTCAATTTTCAGATCAATGTAGTTCTTGAAGTCTGCTATTCTATGCTTATTCTTCGAATTCAGCTCGTTGATCTGGAATTGCAGATTGTTCAGTGACTTCGAGATGTCATTGAACGAGGAGACATGCACAGTGGTGTTTGGAGATCTGTTTAGGGAGATAATCACAAACAGGTTAACCAACACGAGTGCAATGAATATCAGTGCCTTCCCACTGTGTTGCTTCACCCGGTAGATCCCTTTGAAGATGAACCGCAGCACGGCGTCGTACACGTTTGCACCGACATCGGCGGCATTGAAAGACCCTTCTGACCCTATTACAGGTTTCCCTGTACCTCCTGGTGATTTTGCCCCTCCCATTGCATCGTGACCATGATCTCGTTCTTCACCATCCTCATCAACCATTTGGGACTCTTTCAGACTCTCCTTGTACATCTGAAAGCGTGTATTCAGCACCTCTGCAAAGTCCTGATTCCCCTCGCTGCCAAGCTCTTTCTCTATAAGTGAGGATATGCTGTGCATCACTGCCTCTATTCTCCTGCTGACTACACTGAGGTGTTCAACCACATGAACCAGTTGACTGCTCCAATGCAAACGCGGGTTGGATTAACGATTTGTTTATTTATTTATTTATTTATTTATTATACAAAACATGTATACATGTATACAGATACCGGGTAACAACTGACCCTTGGCCATAGTCGTTATTGGTGAAGTGACTGCCAGTCGTTGACGGTGTACTGAGGACGTGTGCTTGAGAGAGCACAATCGTCTGGGCTGGAGACGTATACATGGCAAGAGTTGGACCAGAACACAACGCGGTGTCGGGTGCTGAACGATTGAAAATGACGGTGCTCGCCTCAACTCATGGCGAGTAAGTAATCTTGGCCCACGCTCCGCAGCTCAGTTCTCTTTACTTAGCTTTCAGCTGCTCCACCTTCTCCTCCAGTGCCTGTATCCCGCTCTGCACACTGTACTCTTTGAACCCGTCCCCTAAATCGATTTCGATTGCATTTGATTTTGCGTCGACCGTCTGGGCCTGGACAAAGAATTCGTTCCCTGAATCCAAAGGATGTAGCACTGTAGTCGGGTTTCCTGATTTGAGGAACTGCAATGCTTGCTGATAATGCTCTAGTTCGGAAGGATATGAAGATGCCATCTGGCCTCGTATGAATGCAAATACCCTGAGAATTTGCACAAGCTAAAGGGAAAGAGAAAAAGAGAAAGACAAAAAAGCACTCCGCTGCTACATTTCTACCATCTACCAGGTTAGAGGTGCTCGGATTGTAGTATCTGCAAGGGTATTGAACGAAATGACTCTAGCGACATGCATCAGTGCTTAGAATATCGAGTCAGGTGAGCCCATGTTATGAATCAGAGGAACTAACTGGGTGGGTTTCCCGTTCTGATATCACTAAGGCCACCTTTTTCGAAGCCAGAGACTGGGTCAGAGCTGCTATTATTTGTTTCTCTGAAGCGAAGATTTGCTAGGTGATCGTTCTTGACCTTCTCCTCTTTTATGCGTCTCTCGTTTGCCATGACAGTACCCAGATCACGGTATAGCCACAGGAACCAAAGCGCGCAGAGCACACCTGCAACGGCAAAGGCAGCAAAAGGCCAGATCAAATCCGGATCCTTTAGAGCAGGTGTGCATATTTGGGATAAAGCAGCAGCTAAGGACTGCGTGAATAGGAACAGAGCCATAACGAGACCTTTCATTGCGTCAGGCGCTCTCTCATATGCAATCTCGTAGGCAGCGGTAATAGCAAAGCACTCAGAGGAAGCTTGAAGAACATACATGATAGCCTCAAACCACACTGAAATTGGCGAGACACCAGTGCCTTTGGTACAGTTTGTTGCATAATAGCCACATGGAGATGTCTGGTAAACTCTCCATTGTATGATTGCACCTACAACCTGTGACAACGCTGCCAGGATGAACCCAACAAATATTCTCCAAACTGGAGTGAAGTTTATGCCCGCTTTTCTCAGCACTGGATAGAATATGTAGTTGAGAAATGGGATGAATATGATAATGGTTAAGGGGTTGAAGTTGTCGAATAAGTCATTGGGTGCTCCATTTGTCGTCATGGATGCTGCTTGCGAGTTCTGAATGCCCCCTAAGCCAACATCGTTGACATTGTAAACTATGAAGAACAAGAATATTTTGCATGCATCCATTGTGACCCTAACATCATCAACAAACTGATCTGTCCATGTGACCCTTTTTTTGCCGTTTCGTCCTACCTCGTCCAGGCTGGAGATGACTCCTCTTGCTAACATGTTTGTTGGCTTGGCCCATTCCCAAAATGTCTTCTCCTTCATTCTCTTAAAAAAGCCCCTTTGAAGGCACCTTTTCAGCACCTTCAAAGACTCTTGAAGTGTAGAAACTCCGCTTGGAGTGTCTTTCTTCAGCCTTGGACCGAGAAGGAGAAGCACAGGGATCATGAGAAGATAAACAATACCTGGTATCAAGAATGCAAGCCAAAATCCAACTCTCTTTGCACTGTAAGAGGTGGCCAAAGACATAAACGCACCCATGTTTATTGACCAGTAGAACACCAATGTCATCTTTTCCAAAGAATGAGTCTTGGACATGATGCTTCTTGTCCCGTTATCATCTGTGACAATAACGTCCCTTTTGTGTGGATATTGGTCATACAGAAGAGGAAGCAGGTTTGGTTTAATCAAGCCGCTGCCTATTGCCAAAGTCAAAATAGAAATGATTGTAGGCGCCAGTGCCTTTCCGCTAGATATCACGCTAGGAATAGCAGCAATGATGAGAATAAGGTGGGAAAGAGCCCCTATGCAAACACCCCACCAGATAGTTTTGACCCGTCCCCACGATTTATCAGAAATGTAACCACCCCAGAGTGGAACTAGGTACGCAAAAAATGTTAGCAACAAGGTCATGGCAGAAGCAGTTTGTAAGCCCAATCCCAAGGCACCTGCATTTTGCTGAGTGCCCTTTGGCGGCGCACCTTCTCCATTCCCACCTTTTGGAAGAGGTAGCTGGATAAAGTTGTATAGCCTGTTTCTCACTCCATAATACGAGGCTCTCTCAGCAAATTCAATTAAACATATGAGATAGGTAGCATATGGTGCCCCACCAGTTGTCGTTGGAAGACATGCATACTCCTCTTTTGTCGGTTCCGGAAATTTGCTGTTGTACTCCTCCAGCTCGAGATACTGCAGACTTCCCTCCACTGATAGACTTCCTACCTCAACATCAGTTACTGCGTCACTTGTCTTGCCACTCATAGCTGATTTATCCAGCTCGTGTGAGTGTTCTGAACGGTGTACGGAGTTGTTAGCGTCTTTAACGGAGTCTACCACTCTGTCTCAGGTTAACTTACCCATTTCGAACACAACCACCCCAAGTACTAAAAAGCCTTTTGAGAAGAGTGTATCTCCGTTGTGTGTATCAGGTGAATACAAACGAGAAGAAAACGACACATGATACCAAGCAGCCACAGGAAAATGAACAACTTCGGCCAGGCTTTATACCCACCTACACTTCATTCTTTCCTACTCCATAGCTCCATTCTCCTCTCCCCTCTATGTACCTGAAGCTACTTGATCATCTTATGCCTTGCCACATCATCCATATCCTGCAAAAAGCTCGAGTGTGGTGCCGCGTGCTGCCCTTCCTTAACGGTTTACAGTAGAACTCCATCTCCATCTTCTGACAATCCACTTTTTCAGTTCTCATGCATGTCGTGCATACCAGCTCGGCATTCAAATTGACAGCTCGCTTGGTATTATTTCCATTTTGGAGCGTTGTCCTTGTCTCTGAGACTATTCGGGTGGTGCTGACTGTTGCCACAGACTGTTACCCTAGACCGTAGACACTGGTGGCTGGCAGATGAGGCATATATTGTACCCATATCTTATGGAGAGCAATGGATTTCCTTCTCTTCGCTGCGTTTTCTGTCTATGATGACGCTATATCCTTCAAGCTTATTCTTTTTTTAACACAACCTGCCTCGAATGAAGAGTACGTAATGCCACATACATATCATTTCTTTTTGAAAGGCTTTGCTCCAATGAACAATAAAGCCGGTTCACCACTTGGTAATATTACTGGAACTCGAATTTGTGGAAGGGATGTTGGAGTTACTGTGGTGCAGGAGGCGATCTCTGGTTCTGCCGGATGCAGTCACTTGAAGGTTTGAACTACTCTACATGATTGGACCTTGTGAGGTCTTCATCAGTCCAGAAAACTGCAGTTTCCGTTTGCTCATTCTCCTCTTCGGATGAAGATCCAAACAACAAATGGTCTGATACAGGCCAATCTATATTTACCATCTCGCCAGGGGGAGTGTGCGATTTACGTTTTGAAGCATTGGATGGGGATCTGTGTTGTTTTACTGGAAGTCGATGGATCATGCTCTATCACAGCTATCTACCGTATACCCGAGATCAAATGATAGCGACTAACCTGTACTTCATTCATCACCAACAGATTGGTGTAGTTAGACATAAAAGCGGCCAGACAGACTAACGTAGTCTCTTGACTGGTTCTCAATCAAGTTTTCACGTAATACTGCTATTGCTTACAAACCTTCACAGTTCATTCACTCGAGCCTATTGGTTACAGGGCAGGCAGGCAGGCACTCAAAGTTTTTCAGTTTCCAAAACTACATAGACCATTGAAATGGAGGTTGCATACAGTAAAGATATTCACGACCATCCACCCACAGGTTTTCGGTATTTTTGGTATCTGGTTTTCAGTAGTTGTGATTGTGAGGGTGGGCAAATTCATCTATTCAACCCCTCACCTCTGGCTCACAAACAAACGCAAAAGTAAGGTAAGCATGGCATACGACTGAAATGATTCCATTCCGTTATCTAGTCATATATAAGAGCTTGTGCGTGATATCAAGACCAGACTTACAGGAATGTCATCACTTGCTCTCTGATATCTGTGGAATTAAACCTTGTGGAATTGCACCTCTGGATTGCCGAGAGAGTAGCAGCCTGACACAAACCAATGGCACTTTCTATCAGTTTGAAGATATTGCGCTTTGTACGTGCAGTCTTTAGCATTGGAAAGACGTAATCCCTGATGATTCAGCATTTCGACATATACCCAGACCAGTAACTACTAATCAAATGGTACCAACATCTGTCCCCTTAAACGGCCTCCACACTCTACACATATTTCAGGAAAAGTCACGCCAATGTGTAAGTCTCTCCATTCCAGCTCTAGCTCCAGGGGCTTCGATTAACACATACCTATGTTGTGGAGGTTCATCCCACATGTACTTGTTGATACCATCCAGTTAAATGACCACGGGATGATCTAGACTTTTAAGGTTGAGCTGCAGTCTAGAGCAGCATATCCCATGCTCAATATCAGTGTGCATCTGCTATGCTATCCTGGCAAAGAGGAGATGTCTATAATAGGCTAGCAACTCCAGTAAGTCTTCTATAAATTAACAAACGTTGGTTCTTGTTTGGTTGCAGGAAAAATAAAGTGTGCATCAACCTACATGGCTTCAGCCCTTATGGATCTGACACATTCGTGTGAAAGATGATTGGGATATTCAGACCTCACAGATCACATGAAACTTGCCTCAAAACTACAAAAATAAATGCGCTTCCTTGGCGATAGAGTGGATTCAGGATCTATCTGGAGATCATGAAGGGACCATACCTTCCTTTTAGCTTTTTTTTAGAGTTTCTGGAGAAGCTTAAACTACTGGAGTAAGAACCTTAATTTATGATACTGCATTCGCCTGTGCGGTATTCTGTGGTCTAGAACCTGTCTCCCAGGAGTAATGTAAAATAAACTTCAGTTGATGCAGGGACAATGGCTTTTTAGGTTGAATAGTTAGCAAAGTGTCTGTAGGTTCAAGCGCGAGATCTCCAGCACATGCCCAGGGACTCAGGAAAACGAGTGCCAGTGCGTATATTACCGCCGCAAATGAAGAACCCTGACTAACTGTTACCAGAGGCCCGAATTCCCATCCAGCAATTGCACCATAACTTAAAGCCCCCTTCAAACTTTAAAACAGAGTCAACCCAGATGTAGACATATTCTTTCAGACAATAAATTCCACTGTAGAAGTTCAGGCATATATAAAGTGTTTAGCCCCCACTTTATAATAGTCTGTGGGTGCTCCTTTCTCCTGCTTTCTTCAACACAATAGTGCAAGGTTTCTATAGACTAGATGGTGATATACAATATGCGATCTGTGGCTCTTTTCGTTCTTTTCTTGATCAAATCAGTATTAGCAGTGACTACATGTACGCCACATGATATTATCGGATCTCCCACCACTCAGTTCACCTTTATTGATAACGGAGACTTTGTAACAGTGCAGGCAAGGGTTCCACGAGAGTTGCTATGGACCACAGGTACTATCCAGTTTAGTACCTTAGGCCAAATGAGTAATGTTATCGCCTCGCCATCTCCGTTTACCGAAGTACTGCTTCCAAACATTATCACGCTAACATACACCCCTTTACCAGCCAGCGACATCAACGTTCAATTCGACGTTGAGTTGCCAACGGGCCTTTTCATTCTACCAGATATCACCTTCTTGGTTGATTTACTCCTAGTAAGAACAGAAAGTGGGGTCATTACTTGTGTCAATGATGAATTTTCTTCAAGCTCAGTACCAGAGCCAACTGAATCTCCTCCTGAAGAGGGATCTACTGAGGTGGTGGAACCTTCCACTGAAGAGGAACCTTCTACAGATGATAGCGAGCCATCTAGCTCCACCGAAGATGACTCCTCAGTCATTGATGAAGAAACATCAGACGACACATCGAGCGCCACTGACGACGACGATGTTCCATCAAGCTCTGAAGAAGATGGAGATAACGAGGAAACTAGCTCCTCTGAAGACACCGGTTCTTCAGAAGAAGAATCACCTTCTTCAGATCTTGCGGATTCTTCAACAAGCGACGATGACTCCTCATCAATAACTGAAGATGACACTCCGTCATCATCAGATCCTCCTGACAGCAGTAGTTCTTCAGATGTGCCTGATGATACAGACTCGACGAGTCTTTCTTCCGTTACTCCTCCTGATTCGTCCTCTTCAAGCTCAAGTACAGAATCGAACAGCGGTAATGCTCCTTTGAAACTGAGCTGGATTTTATCTTGTGTGGCATTAATCGCGATGTCCTTATGAGATGAAAACTGCCAAGTTTATACCGAATGAATCAATAGCGACAGGTTAATTATCAATTCAAGTCAATAGCATTGGCTAGAGAATATTCCACGAATTCCCATAAATAAATAGATTGCTTGCCCATCAATATGTAGGTTATCTTAGATCAGGACCAATACGACTGCTCCTCCGGTACTCTGACATTAAGCGATGTCTTCGGTCAATTAACTATTGATCCTTAGAGGTAGAAAGAAATAATATATTTACTATTCAGATTTTGATTCAACTATGCGGTATTGGCTCGGAGTTTCCATGTCATCGAAAGTCCTCCAATGATTACAATGGGGACCAATTCATCAAGGTTAGTTATAGAAGAGTAAAGGAGCCCATCATTCGCTTGTGCTGTGAGTTGGTTGATAACAATCGATCTGGCCTCAGATTTACCATTGTATAAAGAGTAGTACACCTTCAGGGATATCCATTGCACAAGCAAAATAGTGATTGGTGATATAAACAGAACCATCCTTGCCTTTTGAAAGTTTTTGAGCGCATGTGAGACGCTGATCTCGTTAGAGGTGGCGGAAGATCTTTTGAATAGTGAGATCCAGATAATCCCCAAAACCCCATTGTGCAAAGGGTTTAGTAGTAGTTTGAAGCCAGGGAGGATCTGTTTGGCCGCATTAACCAAGGTGAAAAGATACAAAACTGTCTTGATAGGGAATCTGGTGATAATCGATTCGTCCGCCAATTGTGAGGTTAGAGATAACTTAAAGTCATCGCCCCTAGCCATTGTCCATAATATGTGGTAAATGTATGTTTCAGACCATACGTTCAAAGCTATGAACAGAATTTCGATGATGGATGAGCTTGTAGATGCGTCGCTCGTTCTCTTGTTGGAAGTCATAAGCTGCCAGATAGAGTATCCTCGTTTCAAGAGATGAATAAGTATCAAAACAGTCATTTTTGAGGACAGCTTTTGCTCATATGCTTGATTGATTTTCTTCCTAACAACTAAGAAAAGAACTAATGACATGACTACCTCGGTAAACACAACTCGCTGCAGCACTACAAGGGTATTCCTCTCGCCAACACTCAGGTACCCCCATGTTTGTATCGGAACAAGCTGTGTTCCCTGCTGGTAATTCCCATCTTGGTACAGCAACACACACCACACGCCTGTATGGGGTACTGGGACCCTCGTTCTGGAGTCAATGGGGAGGAGATTGTTTGTGTGTGGATTCTTCATGGGGTTGCCGTCTCTCTCTCTAACCGTAAACTCACCAAAGTGCTCTTTCTCACAGTATCCACTGTCGACATCTTGTAGCCCACAGACTGTGAAATCATTGCGGTATCTCTTTATATCTTCGGGTTCCACACTTAGGGGAATATTACTATGCTCACAATCCTCAATGTTGTAAAACAGTAAAGAAGAAATTATGCTATTTGATATGAGGAAGTGTGCAGCGTTGGTTTGATTCTGCCTGCTCGGGCTGACAACGAATGGGTGACATTCGTGAAGGAGTGCAGCTTGCGAGATGTAGATGAGATGGCAAACATACACCAATGCAATTGAAAAGAAGGGTAGCATCGAGTCTCTATAACACGTGCCGGCAAGAGAAAGAGTGAGAGGAGAGAATCAAGCACTAGAGATCACAATGAATCTTCCTTTGTCGATACGGCGCTATCGATCTTTCAACACTACCGCAGTCCTAGCAATTCTCACCACCACAGCCCCTAAATCTGAAACATGTCGAAGGTTCCTTCTCCACGAAAACGGAAAAAAAAAGAATACAAGATGAAGGTTATATATAACCACCTGCTGTAGTATTTGTGATCTCTTGATCCGGAGGTTACTGTATTAAAAAGCTAGTGTCATGGTCTGATAAGCATGGTAGTCTGTTTGTGGTGCGACTATCGCCAAACAATCAAGTTTGATGACGCCATACTTACCACTAGTCAAGTCTCAGCCAGTGTCTTTCTCCATCTTGAGATCTAAGGGGTAGTTCTTTCCAAATACGGTGTACTTCCTATAACGGAGCTTTACCTATTTAGGGAAACTTCACTATTTGTTTATGTAATTAATGACTAACTAGAAACTGTCGGGATTATGTAATGCTTTGCTTGGCCACTTAAGTTTTGGTATAAAGAGTGCAACAGAGTGTACAGTACAGCTCCTTCACGCAAAGGTGTATGCATCTATCTTCATTGCGCCAGTTCTGAAGCCAGTCTGGTGTTGCCTGCCATGCCCAAACCTCAGCCTCCTGGAGATACAATCATTCCGCCTCCTGCCATAAAGGAGCTTGTACTGAAAACTGCAGGGTATGTGCATCGCAATGGACCATCCTTTGAGGCGAAGATCATTGAAAGCGAGGGAAGCTCCCAGTTCAACTTCCTCAAGAGCGATGACGACTATAGACCTTACTATCAGTGGGTGCTAGAGCACGCTGCGGAACTTGGGCTTGGACGAATAGACGGCTCAGATGGGTCTGAGAGAGATACAGAAGGCGGAGGACAACAAAATGAGGAGGACGATGATGACGGCTTTGCAGAAGAGGTCAAAGCTGTTAGGGAGCTCCAGTTCCTGGTGGATTTGCCTGCAATTACATCCCGTGACTTGTCCGTAATAAAACTCACTGCACTGTATGTAGCAGAGAATGGCGAGAAGTATGCAGATGCTGTAAGGAATAAATACAGTGATGAAGAAACATCCGCCCAGCTTGAGTTTCTGAAAAGTGAGCATTCCTTGCACTCGCTGTATCTGAAGTTTGTGGAGCAGTATTCGAAGGTTCTGAACTCCGATTTGCCACAGCTACTGGAAGATGATAAGATCCTTCATGGCTGCATAATACGGGCCAAGAGTAATCTACTCACGCAGGCCAAAACAGAGAGACTCAGAGCTAGAGAGTCGCAAAAGCAGGACGCTCTATTGAATGTAGACTGGCAAGACTCTATCATTGTTGAGACAATAACTTTCACGGAGATAGATGCCGTTGCTCAGCTGGCCAAGCCTATCTCCATTGAGGAGTTGCAGTTCAGATCGCTGTCACAGAAATCAAGGCAGGTTACAGCACTCACGCCGCCTACTTCTACCACCGAGAAGAATACTGTCAATATGAAGATCAAACCATTCGGTGCTACTAGACTCCAACGTGGTGTAGCGACTGGTGCTGCAAAAGAAAAGCTTGTGGAGTGTCCACTCACTGGCAAGAAGATTCCAGAAGTGAACTTCCAAAGACATATGGAAATACTACTACGGGATCCAAAGTACAAAGAAGAAAAGAAGAACTATGAGGCAAAGATCACTAACTCCAATCTCTCTATATCTGAAGTGGTTCAGAATATCAAAAACCTGTTTAGAAAAAGCACGCCAGATGAAAACGACAAAACCAAGAAACGACAAGTTCAATGGGATGGCTACTCTTCAAGTATTAAGTATGTAAAAAGTGGGAGTGTACCTAGTGAAACAGAAGTTGAAGAGTACAATAAGAGGAGACGTGCTGAACAATACGGACCCCAAAATAAAGAGTAATAAACAGTTGCAATATATCAAATAAATAAACGTAAAATGGAAGTTGACTTCTTAAGAAAAGGACCAAGCAACTCTTTCACATGAGTTCATCAAATTCGTCCATCTCCTCTTCGAGTTGCTCGTCAAAGTCACCCTCTCCTCCATATTCTTCGTAATTCTCGTAATCTTCTACATCCTCGTCATCATCGGATAGTTGGTGAAATTTAACCTTTTCACCAACAATTCTGTCATCATCGTCAGAACTTTCATCGTCAGAGCTTTGCAATGTGAATAAAACAGATCCTTCATCAATATCATCATTCGGTTTAGCCCATTTTACAGGTTTCGAGCACCTCAAGCATCGCCACTTCTCATCTACCATCTTTGCATGTTCTAATTTCCCAAGAATGCACACATAACAGTACAAATGACCGCAATCAGTCTTGTATGCATTTGTAATTTTGTAGTCGCTACCGCCTTTTGTTTGGCTCTCACAGCAGATAGCACATTCCCTCTGCTTAAGATGAGCATATTTGTCCAATTGGTCTTTAGTGACAGGAGTCTCTGGGTACAAGAGCTTCTGGAATATGGATTGAAATTTGGAGTTCTGAAAGATTGGTAACGCAAATACAATGAATTCAAGTAGGGTATTCCATATCAGTTGTCTATTCTGGAATTCAAAGCTGACATTACCTTTGTTCAATTTGGCCAATTCTATTGAGAATATGGTGATCTTGATGTTCAGGAGACGTAGGTTCAAGGACTGATAACGTCCGGTAATCAAAAAGTCCACAAAGTTTGCAAACGAGAGCAGTTTATAACCTTTCTCTCCCCAGATGTAGAGCTTCTTGAACAATCTCCACAAACGCCTTTTGAGGAGGGAGCTCTTTTTGTTTCCATCACCATCATGGTTATCGTCTCCACTGTCATCAGCGTACACCAGCGGCGACAGCTTCTGCGAAACATAATACCCTAGAATGAAAACCATGTAGTACAGGACCTTCTTGGCTCTTGTCAGATTTTTGAACTTGAGGTTCTGTAGGAAAAGGCCGTATGATTGTGACTTATCCCACACAGTGAACTTGAACATAAGAGTGCGCACAATGAACTCAATCTCATTTGTATACTTTGCCTTGTGCATTGGAGATATCTTGTTGAAAATAGATAGCGCCTGAGACAGGAGTTGATTGTGCAACTCCTGGTCAAGGAGCGTTGCATCAAGTTGGTTCACTCGAGTCGATGGAATGGGCATCTGGAACAGGAGAGCGGCAGACTATCGCACTGTGTATGTGTATCAGAAAAGAAAGACGTGTTCACAACAGACGGAGCAACGACTGACAGAATCCACTGCACACCTGATAGAAGTAGACGCGAACCACTGTACGTAGGGCGCAGCAGTACCTGTGTTATTTCTTGAACCTCTTAATAAGCGGGATGGCTGCTGTTTGTTTTATTTGGTTGCCTCTTATCTGTCTGTCTCTGTCCGTGTTGATATTTTTCATCCCACCACCCCTCCACAGGGGTGAGAGTTGGGTGGGTATTCTGCCTAGCCACAGTTACCCGGATAGTAAATAGAGCAAACTACCTTGGTAGGATGGTATGTATATACATGGTGGTATGTATGTATGTATACATGCACAGATGAGCAGAGGAGTGCATCGCCCGCTACCTGATCCAGACCCAGAAGAATAGAAACAGCACCACTGAGAACACGCCCGCCCACCATTTCAAGGGAATCCCGCTCCTCTGCGCCATTACCAACATTCTGTTGTAGGTTCCTTTGAGCTTAATCTGCAGTGTGCCAAAAGTATTCTCCAGCTGGCCCAGTGTGATGTTCGAGCTGTTAATCTCCTCGCCCATTCTGACACTCAGCCCTTTCAATGCCTGTATCTTGCCAAACATCGCCCCGGCCTGCTCCTCGGCCTGCTCTTCTAGCATTGCCTGCTGTGCGGCATTGAAATCCTGGGCCCTTCCTTTCTTCTCATACGGTGACGATATACGCTGCGGTGTGTCAAATAACGCCGTGCGGTCTCTTGTGTTGTGGCTCGTGTTGTATCTAGTAGTAGTGGGTTAGTAAACGCGTCCTCCGCTCCTTGCTTGACGTGTGCACAGCCGCTGATTGGCAGCGTCTGATCTCCCACTTACCTTGATGCCATCTGGTTCACACAGTCTGTATATTTTCCTTTACCGTGGTCTCGTGTGAACACTCTATGATCTCACCAATCAGGGGTACGTCGCTTTAGAAATGCATCTTCTGTTGTATCTTCTCATTGTTTTTTGTTTGATTTGACAATGTGACATAATCAGCTGGGATGAGCAACTGCTCCAACTACAACATCTCTTGATTTATCAGCGAGCCACCGAACGGATCCACCTTCCAGCAGCCAGGGTCATCAGCAAAGGGACATACTCGCAGCTACCGTATAAGCGCCCGCACGCAATGTCAGAGGATTATTTATCGAGAGTAAAACATATAATTCTTGTGCTATCCGGCAAAGGTGGCGTAGGGAAGTCGAGCATCACTACACAGCTTGCGCTGACATTAGCGATCGAGGGGTACAAGGTGGGTGTACTTGATATCGATCTGACAGGACCCTCTGCACCTAGAATGTTTGGGGTTGAGGGGAGACAGATCTTCCAAAGCAGAGACGGCTGGGTTCCTGTGCGAGTATACACAGCACCCACCACTGGCGATAGCAACGCCGGTGGGTCGCTGAGTGTCATGTCGCTGGGCTTCTTGCTGAGTGATCGTGGAAATTCAGTTGTATGGAGAGGACCAAAGAAGACCGCAATGATCAAACAGTTCATATCAGACACCAACTGGGGGTCTTCGCTGGACTTTTTGCTGATAGACACCCCACCAGGAACCTCTGACGAGCACATCGCAATCGCAGAGTCCCTTCAGTTTTCCAACCCAGATGGTGCTGTCATTGTGACTACACCACAGGCTGTCAGTGTCGATGATGTGAAAAAAGAGCTGGACTTCTGTAACAAGGTTGGATTCAAGGTGCTGGGAGTGGTCGAAAACATGAGCGGATTTAAGTGCCCTTATTGTGATGAATGCACTGATATATTCAGTTCAGGTGGAGGAAGAAAACTTGCTGAAGAGCAAGGACTGGACTATTTGGGAGCAGTGCCTATAGATCCAACTTTTGTTGCGCTGATTGAGAATCAGAAGGATTTAGTACAAGAATACCAGGATTCGTCTATGCTCAAAATCTTTACTGATATTGTGGATAGTATCATCAGCAAGGTGCAGTCGTAATAACGTATGGAGGTGGTAGAAGACATAGTTCATGGATATTTATATAAACTTTTTCATATGGGACACTGCTGATAGCTCCGCTTTGGTTCTATTGTTCGCTACTATCTCGGTGTTTGTAGCCGTAGTACTCAACGAAACACTAGGAGTGGCTATTGGTAAAGGAGATAGACCAGTCAGAGAAGACAGACGGTTTGAGACAGATTTGGATAGCTGCTGTGATTTATACTTTGATATTGATCTTTCAATTGACTCCAAAGTGTCAGCCTCGACACTATTAGCCTCTGGGTCACTGGTTTTGGTTATCGTACTCGTATTTTCATCAGATGGAGCTTCCAAATGATCATAATTAGTACAATCGTTGTATGATTCTGATACCTTAGTTGCGTTAGCAAGATCTCTTGGTATTTCAGAGCGTCCAACATCATCTTTATTATTCACAATGTCATCCGCTAAGTTTAAGTTCTCCACACCTTCTTCCGGAATATCAATGATACCATCATGTACTCCATATCCTTCCAAAGCCTCTCTACTCCCAATATCTTCGAAACTTCCGCAGTCATTATCCTGTTCAGCAATTCCTAAAACTTTACTCAGCAAGGGAAACCTATCCCAGTCCACTTCCCCATAATTATGCTTCTCACTACCATCGGCAGCCCCGCCATTATAACGCTTCAAATCCTCTATTATCCCCATACACTTGCCCATTACGTCTCCAGCAAGTATCTGTACCTCGCACATTCCTTCGTCGGTCTTGAAATGATCAACCTCATCGTGCTGAAGTTTCAGCTTATCCAGTTTCTTGTTCAACTGATGGTTGAGCATCTCCGCGTTATCAACTACTTTCTTCCGCATTAGAGTCTGCAGCTTGCTGTATCTTGAGTGTATTGTTTGCTGTGTCTCTAGAATAGATCGAAGTTGGTTTGTGAGATCGCATCTGTACTTCGTGTCAATTGACATGATGTCTGTCTGAACCTGCTGTACTACTGAAGGATCCAGTGAATGCAGGATTGAAGATAATTTGGTATCGTCCAAGGATGGGAAGCTGTGAAATGAACAGTCTTTGGCCATCCCCTCCATTACTTGACTTCTACTTCCTATTACAAGACACCAGTCAACAAAGTGCCATCAGCCAATTGAGCAGTGTGGAGAGAGAGTGTGTGTGATGTTTCCATTTTGTATTTTTTCATTGATTGCGATGAGATAAGACAACAAACAAACAGCTCCAGCCGGCCGGCCGTAGTTAGAACGGGTGGACTACAAAGCACTACATCTATGGAGGCAAGGTTATTGGAAGAATGGACTTACTATATATCATCAAAATTCCACTTCTCGTTCTTGTCGTTGAGGAACCTGTCCCAATCAAAAATATGATCATCATCATCGGTTCTTGTGCTGCCTGACTGCGACCCACTGCCAGGTGCAGGTCCCCAGTCTTTGTTGGAGATTCCAAATTGCTCATTTATAGTGTCTTCTATCTTCTCACGGTTGAACTCAGAGGTAGTCATGTCGAGTGGATTGACCCATGTCGAACTGTTCAATGGAGACAAGGCCAATGCGGGGGACGCCCCTATTGTCTGCACGTCTGGTTTTGGCCTTTGAATAGCAGGGTGCACGCTGTTGAAGTGTCCCATGGCTTGCGATGTTTCTGAGTCGGTACTTTTACCAGCAAACTCTGGCTGCTGGTTATAGGTCACATGGTTGCTCGGACCCAGGTCTGCTGGAAACGAGCTGAAAACTGACGGCACGTTCACATTATGACCTAGGATTCCTTCAGGTAGAAACTTCCCAAAAATACGGAGATCAAAGTCGTCAAGCAGAGAGCTGTTGGAAATACTGTAGTTGCTGTTAATTTGGGACGTAGTATCGTTTGTATCATTTGATTGTGCGGTATAGCCCTTAGAAGTGCTTGTTGTAGCGGTGCTGGCACCAGGGCCAACATTCGATGTCGTTTGACTCGCACCTCCGTCTTTAGTGGTAAATGACCCAGTATGTGACGGATTCTGTTGACGGGACTTCTTCTCGTTATGTATAGTCAGGTCATCAAACCTGATGTTATGGCGTTCGTAGTTCTCGAACATGTGGTTCAGCAAGTCGAAGATCCTTTCTGCGCTCACACTTTTCTGCTTCAAGCTAGACAGAATCATCTTTCCCTTTTCAATTGCAGCATTCACTTCATTATTCTTTGAGTCAACTTCTAGGAAGTAGTACACCAGACAAGCAACTGCAAAGAATATGGTGTAAATGGAAAACCAGTAAGAACCATTCATCAATTTCCTGTCAATCATCTCCTCTGCAAGAGCAATGATATCCTTTGAAACAGTAAAGCACTTGATACCCTTCTCGTACTGGGAAACTTTGTCGTGTTCCACAGATCCGTTCATCTGGTATTCTTTTACTAAATGGATAAATGGATGGTACAGCTTGATTTGGATATGCAAGTAATCCAAGTGCAGGTACTTGTTCGCCTTCAAATACTCTGTTGGACAAATTGCATTCGGTTTCAGTTGGGTTGGCAGATTTGCAACCCATGTTGCTAATTCTCTCTCCAGTAGCTCGATAGTGTCAGATGGGATGCTAGATATAGTTATGACCGAATCGTTTTTATAGATCTTCTGCACTATATGATCCAGGATAAGAATCAACTTAGTGTGACAGTTATTAACTCCCACTGAGCTTGGTTTACCCTTTGCCTGTGGCTGCAGTTTATTATGTTCTATATTAGAATCATCAATATCCAATGGTAGAGGTGTAGTGATATCACATTCTCTAATCGAGTTGGGCAAACCTAACATGGAGTTTACATAAATCTCCATCTTGTAGATTGTCCAGAACAGCCTCTTCCGGCATTCTTCCTTGATAAAGTCTCGAGGTTCGTTTGCATGAGGTTTCTCGAAGTGATGAAGTCCCTGTCGTAATGCAGATCGTAGAGCTATACCAATATACGAGTAACAAGTTGACAGCCTTGCTGAGCACTGGAGAAAGATGGTTAGCATAAATATGGTTTGGATTGACTCGAGGTCCGTGGAGTTCGTTATATCTATAAGCTTTCTAGACGCAATGAAGTAGCGGTAGCCCTCGTCCTGGAGATATTGGTTATCAATTGCATTATCACCTTTGGAGAACAGTGCCCCCACAGCAATAACAGAGTAAACTAAAGGCAGCATCTTATTTTGGTGATTGGTGTACTCCTCTGGTGGTGTGTCGTAGAGTGACAGCACATCCTGAACGAAAGAGGTTCGATGGTAGAAGCGGAACAACTGACATGCGTCATTCCATGTTCTGAAGATCAGTTTAATTGCAATATCTTTTGGAGGAATGATGATCTTGATCTCCAGTGGTTTCACAACACTCTTAGATATTTTAATCTCTGACTTTGAGTTGTATGCAGATATAATAGCATTCAAGTCAATTACTCCGGAGGATGCCCTGTGGCTGTTGAATATAGCCATGAAACGGTCGACATTGAAAGATGGATCCGTGGTGTCGACCTCGGGAAACATTGTCTGAAACATTTCCAGTCCTATTCTTCCCTCGTTCGTTGCACGTTGCTGCTGTTGTTGCTGTTGTTGTTGCTTTGGCTTCTGCTTCAGGTTGGGTTGAGTGGCTGTGCCAACGGGTGTTGATGTGCTTGTGCTAGCTTCCCTCTTCCCCTTCTTAGCTGGCGGGGGTCTGTACTGGTTATAGGTGCACTCATAGGAGTAAACTGTGCAATGAATACACGGCTGTTTACCGTCACACTTGACCTTACGTCGCCGACAAGTGTCACACGCCCTAGCCACCTTGATCCGCTTAGGCACCATTGGTCGCTCGATCATTGGAACGTATGATACATTCTTGGACAATATCTTTGGCGGCATGTTATCAGCTCGCTTCTACTAGTACCCTCGGCGAGCTGGACACTTCAGCTACTGTTACAGCTCCTGAATCCTCCTCTTGCTAGATGTATATGTCACATTCCTAGTCCTAACTCCCCTCTGGCTGCTCGATTTTTTTTCCGTCAGGGGAACACCAAGAGAGGAGCAGATGCCGATGGAGCCGTCAGTGAGCGTCGTATCTAGACACTAGGCAGTAGCCTCTCGTACCAGTGGTGCTGGATACGGGCTCCTGTAGTGGTAAGGAGGTCAGTGCGGGACTGCGGGAGTGAAGCTGACACAACAGGGTGTGTCTGTGTGGTTTACGGGCGATAATGAAAAGAGAGGCACCGACAGCGCGGGATGCGTGTTATAATGTGTATATACAAGGGGGCGAGGTGGACAGAGGGACGGAGGTGGCGCAGCCATGCCAAAGGTTTGTAGAGGGGCGCGCGGTGCTGTCGAGATGGTAGTCTCTCCTGGCTGCGTGTGGGGCCGCTTCGCTTCGTGCATATCATGCTATATGCGCACGGTGCTACTCTGTTCTCTCGCTGGAGCTGCTGCTCTGCCACCCCAGTCTCTTGGAGACCAGCTCATTTAGCGTGTGCCCTTCTGGGCGGCCGACCCGCTTCTCATAGGCGTAGTAGGAAGCCACTCCGACAGCAATACCAAAAAGAGGATCAGTCGCCCTGTTGTGAACTGTGTTAGTACCCTGACTGGCCCTGCGCACAGGCTACGTGCGCCAGAAGTGGCAGATTGCAACATACTTCGAGATCAGATATGGGTACTGCTGCATTGTCAAAGAACTCTGTTCGTCTACTCAAACAGCTCCTGTTTGAAGGTATCACCTGGTGCTGTATGCCAATCAACCAGCACCATCAACTTACGAGAAAACTCTGTCTTCCAGCCAGTTAATGTCACGTGGATCAAGCATTAACAAATAGTACGCGTTATGGATGTTCGTTGCGGTTCATCAGCTCATCAGCACAGTGAATCGACAAGCGCACATATACACAGGGGATTAGTCGATATCTGGAGGTGTGAAATGGCCAGCTCAGTCAGTATCGATCAGCACTCAAACAGGGAGTTCAACGCCAATTCGGTTCCATGCAAAATCCGATTCACTGGAGAACACGAGCGTTTGCCTTTGCACTTCATCAAATCGAAACAAGACGGACACGAAGTCACGTACCTGCG
This sequence comes from Barnettozyma sp. UFMG-CM-Y5996, assembly GCA_030580455.1. Classification (NCBI taxonomy): domain Eukaryota; kingdom Fungi; phylum Ascomycota; class Saccharomycetes; order Phaffomycetales; family Phaffomycetaceae; genus Barnettozyma; species Barnettozyma sp. UFMG-CM-Y5996. The sequence continues at coordinate 110,676 of JAKTSX010000019.1, forward strand.
AGGCAGAAAGCTACACGGTGAGCGGTTGGAGCTGCAAAATCTCATAGGGTATATATTAACCAAGGACTACGACGAAGTGAAATGCCTAGGGAGAGTCAGAGAGACAGTTTGGTTTGAAAGGGAGGGCCATGAGATGGTGGTGGGGGACAAGCTGAAGGAAGGTTTAGTGTTGAACGATTTGATCCACGGATAACGCCCACATGCCAGGGGTTTGGGAGCGGTTCCATGTAAATAGTATTGGTTTCTTATTCCTTATGCGATCTAGGCTTATATGTATTCGTACTTTATCTAACTTCTAACAGCTTTGAACACTTCGGCATAAGGGGCAGTCAACCCAGTCCAGGTCTTGAACTGGACAACACCTTGATTGACAAGCATCTCCTCGCCGGGGATAGTTTCCCAGCCTAACTTCTGAGCAAGCTCCATGGTTGGGGTGACCTTGGGTTTGTACGCAGCATCCAACAGTTTCGGAACAAATCCCATGGCATTCTGTGCCTCTGTGCCTTTGGCAAGTAGTTTCTCTACCCTAGATGCGACAACAGGATCAACAGGTTTATCACCTGGGACACAGCAGACCGCAACACCAATAGCCTCAGCAGCTTCAACATCGCCATCACTTGTGACAACTTGAACACCAAACTCTTGTGAAAAGTGCTCCTTGATTGTTTGTAGTTTTGCACTTGTGCGGTTAATGACGAAGATCTTGTCACATCCTAGTTGGTGCAAAGCATAGATAGCAGCACGACAAGTACCACCTGCTCCAATCACCAAACCATTGACCGCACTCGCATGAGACAGTTTTGGAACACCGTTGTTTGCTAACGAGTCATAAATCCCTCTCCAGTCAGTATTAGAGCCACGAAACTTGCCCTCTCCTAGGGCGATCACTGTATTGACTGCACCGATACACGAAGCAGCTTCATCCAGCTCAGACATGAAAGGAATAATGTCTAGTTTCAGTGGGATTGTGACAGCAGCACCACCAAAATCTGGTTTCTTGAGCAAAGTTGCAACCTCTCCGATATCTGAAGTCTCAAACTTCTCAAATTCATGGGGTAATCCCAAATGAGTATAACCAGTGTTGTGCAACAAAGGAGACTTTGAATGGGATATCGGAGAACCAACAACGTAGTATTTCTTAGGGGTATCCAATCCCAAGTCGAAGTACAACTGGTTGATATCCTTAATGGATTCTCTCTCGTTGATAGGCGTGAGAAGTCTATTCATAATCTTGGACAATTTACCTAGTGCTGAACTATTATAGGCTATTAAGGAGGAATCGTTTAGCTCCTTCTTGAAACTCTCTAATTCAAAGTTATCATTCAAAGTCTTTGCTTTTGAGACTAACTTTGTTAGATCAACATTCAAGAACTTCGCCTTGGTGTGATGGTCAATGAAAACAGGATGTGACCAAGGTTGTTGTTCGTTTTGATATGAACCTATCACCTTAGTGGATCTCTTTCTTGAAATTAGTGAAACCAAGAAGCTCACATCTAAGGTCAAGTCTAAAGTAACAAAATCAACACCATTCTTGTAACACGCCAAAACCAGCTCCTGGTAGGCAGTTAAGTTATCACTAAAGCCCAACGTTATAACACTAGCAAGGTCAGTGTGCTTTCTGATTAAAGCAACTTTCTGTTCAAACTCGATAATATCAACAGGGCTGTTCACGATGATTTCCAATGCGTTTACGCCATAAGTTAAGTGAGGCAATGATTCAATTACAGAATCGATCCGGTCATAACTCAATTGGTACATGAAAGAGCGAGCATCTTCGAATGAGACTTCAGAATTTCCAACAATCTTCAAGATGAAAGACTCAAAGTTCTTTCTCAGCTCAAGGAATTCAAAGTCTGACTTGCACAATGGGGAGTAAAAATGATAATTGCTAACTTCACGATACAGAGGCTCCCTTTGGTTCCAAACAGTAGCTATATCTAAGAACAAACCAGGTCTACTAGGATCACTATTCAAAAATTCAATGGTGTCAGCTATTGATCTCTCAATATGAAGGACAATTCCACCTTTCTCTCCATAGTTATGCAAAGCTTGACGAGCAGAATCACTTTCGACTATACCACCACCAGTTGAGATCACACATCCAGTACTGTACTTGGAGGTTATATCATTGAAAATCTCCAATTCATGTTTTCTGAAAAGCTCCCAGGAATTCTCTTTGACATATTCTTTGATGTTACCAAACTTAGATTCGAACATAGAGTCCAAGTCAATTATCTTATATCCCAAAGAAGAAGAGATCCACTTACTAAGAAGAGTCTTACCTGCTGCACGCATTCCAACAACAATGATACTATCATTCTTAAAATTATTGACCTTCATGGTAGACTCCTCTGGTTCATGTCCATCAATTGTAGCTCCAAGCTTTGAATGTAAAACATCCCACCAACCTGGCCATGTCTTTCCAGTACAACGTCTCTCTTGAATGATAACAGGCCCGTTAGAAACCATTCCTGCCAATAAAGAGAATGACATCGCAACACGATGATCATCATAAGAAAAAACGCCATTGCCAGGAGGAGCCAGTAGTTCCTCTATCTTGATTCCATTAATCTCAATTCCGTCAGGTAACTCATTTGCAGTCACCCCAAATTTACTCAATTCACGTACCATTGCAGCAATTCTGTCACATTCCTTTACTCTTTGATTGGCTATACCAAGGATTGTGGTTTTACTTGAACCACCTGTTTTCGATGTCGCAACAGCTGCAACTACTGACGCCGTCAAGAAAGCATCAGTCATAGGTTCCATATCAACTTCGGCTAAAGGCTTTAATCCACCAAGTGGAGGACCTGTGACGGTAGTTGAGGTAGCGGTTTGGACAACTTCGCATCCCATAGGTTTTAGAACATCACGAGCAAAGCGAGCATCACCTTGCAACGAGGATGATCCGATATTTGGGATAGTAACAGTAGTACCAGTCATTGCGGCAAAAGCTAATGGATAGGTAGAGGAAGATGCATCAGACTCGATAACAAACTCCTTTGGAGCAACATAAGTGCCCACAGGAATTTCGTATGTATAGTTTTCCTTTTGTACAACCTTAATTCCAAACTGTTCCATCAAAGCAATGGTCATATCAATGTAAAGAATAGAGATTGGCTTCCCGCCGACCAATTTGAGAATAACAGGAGATTCAGCATATGGTGCAGCCATCAACAGAGACGATACATACTGAGAGGAGATTGTAGCACCCAGTTCAATGTTACCACCTCTAAGTCTTTTGGTTTGAATTTTTAGTGGCAATGATCCTTGACTTTTCAAATACTCGATATCAGCACCATTGGATCTTAGTGCATCAACTAAAGGACCAATTGGACGCTCTGTCATTCTTTTGTTACCAGTCAAAACCACATTAGACTGTTCGCCTGATGGCTGGACCAATGTAGCGACAGATGTCAGGAATCTCGAAGCTGTACCAGCATTACCCAAGTACAGCTCTTCCTCAGTGGCTGCCAAAAGACCTCCGTTACCATTGATGATCAGAGTTTCGCCATTATCCTCCCAGCGTACCTTGGCACCATTCAATTTGGTAATCGCATTTAGCATATGTTCTGTGTCATCTGAGTGTAGCAAGTTTGTGATTTTACACTCACCTTTGGCTAAAGCCGCAAGAACTAAGGCACGGTTGGAGATGGATTTTGAACCTGGAGGAATGATAGTAGTCTCAAACAAAGGCTTGTTTTCAAACTTGAAAACCTTGACTTCTTCTGTCAAAATAACTCTAAGATCCTCGTCATTAACATAAGATGCCTGCTTTTCATAGCACTCACCAATAGCTTTTAGAAGAACAACCTTTTTCTTGGAGCCATCATTCTTCTTGTCAATAGCCATCTTTTGGAGGAGGACATCAACGGGTGTTTTCTTGTTACCAATTATCTTTCTAAAGACCTTATCATCTACGCTAACAGCCAGACCATAGGAGATGAAAATTTTGGATAATCTAGCCACAGCCACGGGAGACAATATACCCAAATACCGTGCTAGTTCAGCTTCTTTGATAGATCCGATAGCGACACATTCCCCATGAAGGGCTTGAGGGGTCAATAACGCCTCGTACGCATGGCCTATGGAATGGCCAAAATTCAAGAGGTTACGCAAACCACCTTCTCTTTCATCTAGAGTGACCACTTCAGCTTTAACTTTGATGGATTCCAACACAAGCTTGAAAACATGTTCTCTAATGGGTGTCAGATCAGTGTCCCCGTTCGCATCTCTCTTTCTGATGGTGGAGAGGAACTTGGAGGCATTCACTTCCAATCTGGTAAACTCAGTCTCGTTCCAAATGGCAGCAGTCTTGATGACTTCAGCAATACCATTGATAAACTCCCTTTCTGGGAGCGTAGACAGAAAGTTCAAGTCGACAAAGACATATCTAGGCTGCCAGAAAGAACCAATAAAGTTCTTACCCAGTGGTGTGTCGACAGCAGTTTTACCGCCAATAGAAGAATCAACCATAGCGAGCAATGTGGTTGGTACCTGGACAAACCGGACACCTCTCATGAATGTGGCAGCGACGAAGCCAATCATGTCACCGATCACACCACCACCAATCGCAACAATCACAGTGTCCCTGGTGCAACCCTGCTCCAACAGGTAATCTTCAATTCTCGCCTTGGTTGCACGGGTTTTGTTAGCCTCGCCTGGTGGCACCACGTACGACAGCACACGAGATCCAGACGGGATGCTGGACTGGAATTCCGCCACGTAGCCATCGAGATATCCCTTCTTCACGATATTCGTATCTGTGATGATCACGTAAGTAGAGGACTTCTCCGTCTCGATAAGTTGCTTGACTATGTGAGACCTTAGGTCGTACCCAACATGGATTGAGTCCGTACCCAGGATCCTCACCTTCTCAACATCCGACATTATTGATTGGAGATTGAGATTTACTTCGAAGCAGACCCGTTCCTTGTGACGAATGACAGAGCAGCTTCCTATTCCTAAGTGATTGTCTGTTAAACCTCTTTCGGTCTACGATCAATAAATGATGAAAAATTCCTTTGTCGTTAAATCCATCAATGGGTTTGGGCGCATCACATCAGCAGAGAAGAGGAGAAAAACTCTGAGTCAGAATGTTATGTAAACATGACATAATCACGTGTCGTGTGGTGGCTCGGATTATGTAATGAAATCTGGTGAGATAAGGTTGTGATGGCGATTATGTAATCTGGTTGGGTAAGTTCGGGTTGTATGCCAGGTCGTGCAAACACCTTGTTTCGTGTTGCGGGTACACACACAGGCGGAGCAGGTCAAGTGTGTAAGCTAAGTTGCGGGAAATGGAGACGCAGGCAGCGAAACGGAGGAAAACCCAGCCAGGCGTGTCAGGCTCGTGCCATTGGAGGAGCCTTCCTCACGAGGTGCTTCTGCTCGTGTTCCAGGACCTGGAAAACGAAGACCTTATCAATCTGAGTTGTGCGAGCCATGACATGAGAGTGCTGCTACTGCCCTATATATTCCAGGATATCAAAGTCGTGTGGGATATGATTCTGCCCAAGTTTCGCAATGACAGCGAGTGTGGCTTCAAAGATGATGCGGTGCTAGGTGTGTTCTGCCAGTTTGTTGAGGTGATTGAGATAACAACACCCAATCTGCAAAACGAGTGGAGCTTCAGGTTCCATAGGTTGTTTCATAAATTTGAGAACTTGCACATACTGAAGCTATCTATCAGCAGCTCTTCGAGTTTCTTGAAATACAACGAACTGATACCTAGCTTGAAAAACCTGCATATCCATACGTCACAACAAGATTCCGATTTCAATCTAAACCATTTGAAGAATTTCCCCAATATAGAGAACTTGACTATTGAAGGGTTTCTGATTGACTTTGATCCAGAGGAGGACCTGGTTGGGCTGGACTTCATCAACATCAAGAACCTCACAATCATCAACTGCTCTTGGAGCTATCCTTTCAAACTATCCTACTTCAAGAATTCCATGCAAATAGAACACTTGAACCTCATATATACCAACTCCTTCATCATCAGCGAAAGATTCAAAGAGTTCTTGAACAATCCAAAGCTTCCCAATCTGAGATACCTGACTATCCAAAACAAAAATCCCGAACTCAGACTTCATATCACCTATAAGATCTTCAACTTCCTTCAAAACATCCCCAATCTACAAAAGCTGTACCTGGTAGGAAACATTTACAATGAAACGCTAATGCATTTCACTCATATAGATATCGAAAACAAGATAAACTACTGTCTGAACATCAACAATGTGAAAATATTTTACTCGTCCTTTGTTCAATAAAGGGAAGGGGAGACAACAGCACATGTCAGTCACAAGTCTTGTTGTGGGTTATAGCATGTATATCATTAATTTTGCGTTTGTATATAGACACAGGCTCTCCATATACCTGTAGTAGTTCTAGCTTAAGGGACAAAACAAGTCGAGCGCTGTCTCAACTAGATTTTGGAAAGACATTGAGAGTCATGTGGTCTGCACATTTACTGTGGTTGCAGATGGTGGTCTGGAGGTATGACTTGCCCATATGAGATAGACAGCATGGGCGACGGACAAGGGCGCCATATACACGGACACCAGCATGGTCAGGTTCATGAGGAAATGCAAATCCAAAACCCTCTCTCTGGTCATGTACACAGCTCCACACGGACACAAGACTGCCGCCAAAGATAAAAGAGTTTTGTTCTCAATAAGTCTAGCTTTGGCGATTTTTAGCTGGGCGGTTATGCTCTTCTCTTCAAGTCCTTGGCTCTGTATTGAATGTCTCCCTGAATGCTGTGATGTGGGATAGTCAATACTGTTTTCCCATAGTTCTAGGATGGCGTTGACGCCATCCAAAATGAGCATCAAGATGTTGAAAACAATAGTTTCAAGAATCATTAGTAGAAACATGGTCAACTATCAAGGTTCCGGGGCTACTTTTCTGGGATTACAATCAACTATGGCATGGAATCCTCAGCTGCGGATATGGAGTATGTAGAGATACTGGCCGCTGTCCTGCCGCTTGCGATGACTGAGATGACGGTGATTTGAGTAATACGGCACACCTATAACGCGAAGGAAGACCAGCTTTCCTGGAATCTTTTGCTATTGAATACCAGAAACGCCAGACCCACCCTGAATAGTCACTGCTTTACTTAACCAATTACTAAATGTGCTACACGAGAGCTGCACCAGACTTGCGGGCGATGCGCTTCTCTCGGCTCTTTTTAAACCTTTTTCTCCTAATTTTGCATATGATGAAGAAAGAAAATATTTCTGCCCAGAGAAGTGAGCGTTTGAAGAGAAAAAGAAATGACAAGAGCTGGCTCGTTCTGTAACCGCAGCCACTAAAGACCGCCAGACATGTGTGCTGACTCTAAGAGGCAGCACTCTGATGGGATACCTAGCAATACAGGTCTTTCACATTCCTATTTGCTTGCTTTTTTCCATCTTTGCTTCCTTTGTCTGCTCTTGCTGGCTATTCATGACCATTCGCTGTTGTATTTTTGGCTGTATAGATGTAGAAAGACATATGCACCCCGCATTTTCCAGTTTGGCTTGCCTTAGCGAGCGAATATTCTATACATCATGATCAGGGCGAGAGCGCGCTAGTCGTAGGCAGTGCACGATAACGAGCATACTCGCTTGCACGAGCATCCCTGATGGATGTTCGTGAAAGGGTGTGGGTGAATATAGCGATCGATGTGCTGCCTGCAGGGCGGTGGCTTCTGCCTTGCGCACTCATCGAAAAGCGAAAAGATAGCATGGCATGTATCACGTGACGACTTATTCCCGGGTTACAGCCAAATACCCGTGATCTTCCCAAGACGGCTATATACCTGATTAGGTGTGATTTCCCACTTATTTCCTCTTGTGAGTCGAGTTCGCGGTTTTGAACCCGTGCGAAACAGCACTCACATCACATCCATCACAACAAACCACTAGAGCGTGTCCATCAGCTTCAGCAGTAGCGGCGGCAATTCACATTATCAGAACAAAGCACGACGAAGAAGTCAGGGGTGGCAATGACAGAGGATCAGCACCTTTCTTTCTCTTTCTCTTCTCTGCAGCAGTCGCTGGATGCGGCGGGTGAGAAGCCAGCCAAACTCCATGCCCTCCAATTCTATCACACGAGTCTGTACAATCACATCAACTCGGATGGATTTGCAATCAAGGAAGTCCCGGTCTTGCTGAAGGAGATTGATAGCTTCATAGCGTTCCTGCACGATGATCGGAACAGGGAATGTCTCGAACTCATATCCCAACCAGTTAGGGTCACAATAGCCAAGAACTACGTCTCGCTATTGACCAGATCGAAACTCAAGTTGTACGAGATCACAAACAGCTTTGTAACAACTTTCAATGAAGCATCCAAGAAGGTCAACTCTAATCTCAAAAGCCTGGTCATTGTGGTACTCAGCTTTATCTATGAGTCCTTCGGGAGGGACGTCTCGTCGTTCATACCTCTTATCATCACACAGGTTCTCAAATGCTTGAAGAAGGACAACGTGAACAAGTTGAATTTGGCTACGCTGCTAACATCAGCTGTGAGGAATGGAGGTGCATTGGAGGTCACCGATACGAATATTTCAAAGTATTTGAAGCTCGCCAAGGCCACGGCAGAGGTGGAGGTCCAAGCTGAACTCTTCAACTCTCTTGGTGTCATTTCTTCCGCAAAACCTACAGATTTTGCCACTTATAAGTCAACATTCCTTCCTATATTTGCTCTTGGGTTATCTTCTTCATATCAAGAATTGCGGATCAATACAGCAAAGTCCATATCTGAGTCCCTCGCAGCCTCGCACTTTTGTCTGACTGAGGTCCTTGACATCTATATTGAGCTGTACATTGAATCTCTTGATCCAAGACAACATATAGGCGTCATCGAATCGATCATCAACTTTCTTTCCATCAGTTATGCCCAGGATCTCGAATTCCTTAATTCCTCTTTCATTGAAATCACTGAAAATATCATCACTATCTTCAAACATGACAGATTCGTTGGCTTCTCAGATAACTCTAAGAACAGAGTATTTGAGCACACTGATTTTCTTATCAAACACATGATTAAACTTACCGATGGTTCCAAATTGAAAGTGATACTTGAACACTTCTTTGAAAGTCTCTCGCAACACCATAACTCACACTATTCTATGCTGCTACTGCTACAAGCTGTCAACTCCATTATTGAAGCATTGACTAATTTGACAACTAACGAAATTGAAAAATATCAAATAACTTTATGGAGGCTTTCAACTTCGAGTGAGGATCATGAAACAAGAAATCACTCTATACAGGTCCTGAAATTGTTTGCTTCCAAGTTTCCTTACATACTGAAGGATCTTTTGGACACCTCATTAAATGAAATGTGCAACATATCGAGACAACAATCTTCTGACAAGGTACAGAATAGGATACTGGGATTCTCAATGATTCTTGCAAATTTAATCCCATTAGCGGACAAAGAAAACATCCCAGAGTCTCTGATTCATAGTATTTGGGATTATAATTCAAACTATATTAATTCTCACAGACATATAGATGACACTAACCTGCATGGAATTACAGCTGCTTGGGTCGTACTCGCTGGTTTATTCACCTACAATGACAACAAATTTGTGGAGTCTAAGACGGAAGAGTTCAAGACTTTATGGGAAAATTTTGAAGTGCAGGAGCAAAACAACGAATCTTCACTTATTGTCACCGACAGATCATTGCTTGCGCTGTTGTCTCTTCTCAATAACACCGAGTATGTGAGCAGTGAATTTGCAAACTTCTTTATAGATAAACTCATCTCAAAACAACCAGTACTCAACGTTTTGAAGAGAAAGGACCATGAGTTGAGGCAAATAGCAAAATCTATAGAAAACAGAATATTCCAGATCTATTTACTACTGGTTGATTTCATCAAAGGTGAAAAGTCATCTGTTCTCATTCAGGCAGTTCACAATTTCTCCAACTTTTTAGACTATGATTTGAGTACTGTTGGACAAAAGGATACCAAACCCTCACCGTCACATATTCCCGATTATCTCTTTCATCAAGGTGACCATATGGTTATAACTAACTGTCTCACATCAAAATTTCAAGGTTATAAAGTTGATGAGCTGAGCCTCAAGTTTAAAGAACTTGTTTATACATATTCAAAGGGTTGCTCAACGGACTTTTCATTACTTAAGCCAGAAGGCTCTATCGGAATCAACAATATTAAGAGCTGTCTTGATGATTCGAACTGGGTTGAATCCCTTGAAACTGATCTGCATGTTAACCCAGTTGCATCATGTTTAAAGAATGATTATTACCAACCTCTCTTGAAAGATTCATACTCTCTCAATAGGAGATATTCACCTCCTATCTCAATATCCGTGGTTGATACGTCAATCGAAATTTTCTCAAAGAGTTTCCCTTCATTGTCATCTAAGGTCCAACTATCTCTTTTGGAAACTCTCAGATCACATTTGTTTTCCAGAGAAAGCAGTAAGGTTTTACAGGTTGTTTTGGCTATAAACTGCTCGATTGTTCTCAATGGTGTCCTGGCTATTGCAGATAGCGAAAATCGTCGATTTGATAAGGCTGTTGGATCTCTAATCTTAGAAACACTCCGGGATATTTACCAGGCTAACCATCAGAATCCTACTGTTTCAAAATACCTCCTGGTTCTAAATTCGCAATCCATTGGACTCCTTCTTTCTATGACACCTTTAACTGAACAGATATCGATCTTCATAAAGAGAATCGTTGATGGTGAAGACTCAAGCTCTCGGTCGTTCAATTCTCTAATATTGAGTTATGTCTATCAGTTTGACTCCTCCTCCCAGTTTAAGTCCATCATGGACATTCTTCTGAAGTTGGTCGCTGACCCACATCCATACGTTCATTTCTGGGCTTTAGACTCGTTATCAACTATCATTGACAAACATGTTGTAATCAACACACAAACAGCTCTTGATATCTTGAATGTTTTGAAAGATTGCTATTTAAATGATTCGTACGGGATCTGTGGATCAGGATCCATGACTCACTTAAACCTGGAATTTGACTCTAATGTTATGATCTCTAAAGTCTTGAGAAGTCTCATGAATTCCTTGGGGCCAAGTATCAATGATTTAGATACCGAGAGTAAAAATACTGTCAATATCTTGATCTGGGGATTGTTCTTCAATCACAACAACACCAAGATCCTCATTGAAATGTTGAAGTTGATTCAAAATTTAATCGTTTTCGACTCAAGCTTTGTTGATACCAAAAGATTAGTGGATATTTTGAGGTTTGTTATGATTAATAATGCTTTGACAACTCATATAGGAACAAACTTATCGATATCTCTGTACGAAGAGAGAAATGAGTTGTTTGTATTGACTTACTCAGCCATGAGCTTGAATCTTGTCTGTGATATCCTCTATCAATTGGTCAGAACCTCAGAGGACAAGGAATTTTTGAAACTACTGGATTCGTTAATTTGGCTTACACTTGAGCTGAACCCGGAATCAGAAACCCTGGAGAAACTCATTCATGAGTGGGTTGAGACAACATATGGTATTGGATGGTTCACTAAACTCCAGAAGCTTTTTTTTAGTTCAAAATTCGTTATTCACAAGGATATACTGGATCGCTATAGAGATACTTTGAACAAATTCACACACAAAAGATCCGAAGTTGACGTGAAAGACGAAGAAGCTCAGTCAATAGCACATAAAGAAGAATCTCAAGGAGACGCTGATAGAGATTCTGAACAATTCTTAACCAAAAATGAGAATACCTCCTGGAAGTTTCAGCTTGTCATTCTCAAGACTTTAAGGCAACTGCTAAGTTACTGTTTGAGGGACTCGAAACTATTCCAACAAATGTCCCATAAAGTTCCTGAAATGATAAAAATATCTTATGAATCGTCAACTTCATCGATTGTTCCATTAAGGCTAGTAGGGATTGAACTTCTAGGCGACATCATACAAATATACTCGACTGCTAGGGATCCTTTGTACCCCACTATGTCTTTATTGGAACAACAACAAGCCCAAATTACCTCTGCTTTAATTCCAACTTTCCAGTCTGATAGTACACCACTATTAGCTAGTCAAGCTATCAAAGTTGTTGCGCTTTTTGTTGGATCTAAAGTGGTCCCTGTTTCCAAACTTAGTAGGGTTGGAAAAATATTGGTCAACTCTTTGGTGGATTTGCAAACAGGAGAAGATGATGACAATGACGAGTTCAAGATCAGTGAAGTGGTAATCGTCAGTGAGTTAGGACAGCGTAGAGTAAAACTGTCAATACTCAACTCTTGGGCAGAGTTAAAACTTCTGGCCAACAAGTACCAGGTATATAATGAACTCGATACTGAACTAAACCAGCTTGTCGATGACCAATTGGACCTTCTACTACCCCTTTGGATCTCTTGCCTCAAAGATTTTGCTCTGATCAAACATGGACAACTCTCAGAAACGTCAGATTCATATGGAGACCTATTCCAAGATTGCTGGATCAACTTTGTTGATGTTATTGGACTGATTTCAAAGGAGTCTCCAAGTAAAATCTCCGAAATACTGGGCCCTAATGAAGCAGGATTCTATTTTATGATGTATTCCCATTGCCTCTACTCCCTTCTAGGCACAAACAACATTAATTTAGACAAGTGTGTCATTTTGGAGGGGTTGTTCAAAATCTTGAACTATCCAAAGCTATCTAATATCATTCTTCATGATAACATATTCAGTGAGAGCATTGACATCTTTGAGAGATTGATGGTTACCGGGCCCCTAGAGATTAAGCTTGTTCTTATAGACATCACCACTGCCATTTTTATCAACTCTCACAGCAGGGAGTCATTTGATGAGATGGCTGACAAGTACTTCGAAATTACCAAAATTAATCTACAACCCGTTCTTCAATTCCTTGCAGATGATTCTGAAGACGCTAAAAGATCCTTGTCGCTACTGGCTTCTGATAATTTCCAAATCCTGAAGAAATCCTTCTCCAGCATTACGAAGATCATTTCAAACTTCCCAGACTTGATCAAATTTGATCTCTACTCTACTGTGCTTACAATAATTGTCAGGACCATGAAGAAAGAACAGGTTTTGGTTCCGCATATCTTTCCTGTTCTCAAGGATATCTTAACGGATTTGACAAGCATGAACTGTGTGGAACTAGTTAATAGCTTTTACCAGATCATGAAACCACAACTTTTGCTACTTGATACAGTGAGTTCCCTTTTGGTGTTGAGTGTGCTGTACACTTCCACCTCGCTGATCAAGCTGCAGGACGATGACGTTGAATGGTTCACTGGAATCCTTGTTTCCAGCTTAGCAGATCAGTCTCTCAGTGCGGTTGTCACTCAAACACTGAAGAACATCACCGCTAATGCAACTTTTCAAAATGGTATGATTCTCAAGGTGTTGATACCAAAGCTTGTTGTTCAAATCACTACAGCTGAAGACCCGAGAATATACATTGAGCTGGTCATCCTAATCTTCAAGCAGTACCCTGACAAGCATGAGGCTTTACTCGCTATCATCATACCGTCACTACTGTATATCACTGATAGGCACGGTACTTCTCAACTGCAAGAGTACGCGCACAACAGGCTCCTGATGCTACTTTCAGCTAATCCTGACGCGTTCAAGCATGTCATTGTCTCGTCACTCAGTGCCGAGCAGAAACAGGCGACTGAGAGGCTCGTCAAACTTGACCACCACGAAGCTGGTTCATCTGCTAACGACACATCTGATACAAAGATCAAGCTGAAGTCTTTTGTATGAACAAACGCTGATGCTTCTCCCACATACTACCTTCCTCGCAGAACTAACTACTTGCTGCGATTCCTGCCTGTGTATACACATTCATCATACCGCCTTCAGCATATGATCGATGGAAAAAAACTCTCCACCGACTATAATAGAATTTAAATAGAAAAATCAATCTCTCTCTGTAAGCTTCTGAAGAGAAGAGGCCGGATCGAGTCCACAGATCTATCAGACAGGACCAAGAGCATGAGCAAGTACATAGCATCAGGGGTGCTAGGTGCTGCCACTGCAACTGTGGCGATCAACAACTTTTTCTGGGGCCAATCAACAGGCACTGCCACGAGCTCGAGCTCGTCCTCCGGCACCACCACCACCAGCAGCGGTCCGCCACCCACCGTGATCGGAGGCAATGGGAGCGTACCAGCCCAAACGGCAATAAGACCATCAGAATTCTTCAAGTACGGATTCCCCGGTCCTGTTCATGACCTCCAAACGCGTCAGGAGTTCGTATCTGTGTACGACAGACAGAAGCGCAATCCCTACTACGTGGTTGAACACATCACCAGAGACTCTATCAAGTCTGGCAAAGGGGACGTCGATCGTAAGAAGTCCTTCTTCAAAGAAGATGAGGTGATCCCTGTCCGCTTCCGTGCTCTTCTCCGTGACTATTTCCGTTCAGGCTACGACAGAGGCCATCAAGCTCCAGCTGCCAACGCTAAATTCAGCCAAGATGCGATGAATGAAACATTCTACCTGACAAACATCTCTCCCCAAGTTGGGGATGGGTTCAACAGAGACTACTGGGCACATCTCGAGTTCTTTGCGCGTGAATGCACACAGAAGTACGAAGGTGTTAGAATCGTCACTGGACCTCTATACCTTCCAAAGAAATGCCCAGACGGAAAGTTTCGTGTGACGTACGAAGTCATCGGGAATCCACCAACAGTAGCTGTTCCCACCCATTTCTTCAAGCTGATTGTTGGAGAAAGCAGAGCAGGGGACTTATCTATTGCTGCGTTCGTGCTTCCTAACGGAGTGATCGATAACAGCACTCCTCTGAGAGACTTTGAGGTTCCTTTGGAAGCCCTGGAATCGTCGTCTGGGTTGACATTCCTGCAAAACGTCCCAGCTCATAAAAAGAGAAGTCTCTGTCAAGAAGTTAGATGTGAGATCACTGTCAGGGACTTCAGTAATGCCAATAGAAAGCTATTGCCTGCCCCCAAGTAATGGCAAAGCCCTCCACTGCATATTAGTGTAAATATAAGTCTTCACCCAATTAGTGCGTCCGTTATGCAATTTAGAATCAGTGACATACATCTACATCTACATAGTACAAAGCAAAATTCCAATTAATGTATGGTTCTCTATTGAATAATACACACCAACAAAGGCTGCATCGAATGAGAAATCCTTCTCTCGCTTCGAATCAGAGCACGAAGCTATCCATACGCTTTTCGCCTTATGCTATCTCTTTGTTCCATGATTGGAAACAGTACTCACATCCAAATGATGGTGCCTTACTCGCTTTTTGGAACCGGTTGGGGTATGTGTCCCGCTTGAGACATGGTAAACATTGATGTCGGAGGTGGATCCGTTAGACCTCAAACTTCGACTTGATGAAAACGAACTTGTCCGTTCGAACCGAGCGGATGGTGTGTATGTCTTTGACCCAGCAGAAGGTGTGGGTACATTGGTCTGTGGTTGAGTTCCGACACCGCCGCCACCTGTAGTTCTTTCCCCATCCTCCTTCTGTCCTTGGCCTTCTTCCTCCTCTTCTTCCTCTTCGATAGGTGTTGTTGGGGACTGTATTCCACTAGAGTTAGATACAGTACTGCTATTGATACTTGCTGATATTTTATGTGGCAGATGCGACTCAGGAGTAATCCTGAGTGCCTCCATACTGAGGCCGGCAGAGTCCTTGCTGTGATGATGTGGGGAAGATGGTGGTTGTTGAACATGTGTGTCCATCTTAGTGATGTCGCACATGGACGGCTGGTGAGACATGGGTGACACACACTCAAGATCAGAAAATTCATGTTCGGCATCGTTTTTGACCAATGGAATTTTAGGATCGTGAGCCAAGTCGATAGGAGAAGTAGTCATAGACTCATATTCGTCATGATCCTCAGCAACAGGTGGAAGCTGTGCTTGGGATGAAGTTAGAAGCATTGGCTCGGATACGTTTGCAACTTCACTCTCCCCGAATGGTGGATGTTGTGGGCCTGTTGAAGTAGCAGCAGTAGAAAAGTCAACCATTGATTTCGTAGCCTTTATTACGGGTGATTGGGCTGCCTTGAAAGCAGGGGATTGCCCACCACTTATATTTCCACTGGCACTCGTAGGACTAGTAACAATATTGAACATAGATGAGCTTGGAAGAGAATCAACTGAATGTGTTCTACTATTTTGAAAATAGGAATCCAATTCATCCTCATCGTCTTCAAAGCAGCACTCAAGGCCAATAAACCAGGGGTCCTTGAGAATGTCTTTCATGTTGTAGCGATGCTCTTCTGCAAAATCACATAGTCGCCATGCAACTCTTGCCGCACCAGCACTATGGAATTCCTTCGCATATTTGAACTCTATTCCCGGACCATGATTTGTGTCCCCAAATCGAAAAGATGGATTAGCAGCAATATAAGTTTTATATGAGCTCACAAAGTCTCGGTAAGACTGGTCTGTCATGGAGGCGGATTTGAAAGGAGAATTTTGGTAAATCAAGACAAATAAGATTACACCAATACTCCACAAGTCCACTTTGTACGGGTCGTATTCACCTATGTGGTCTTTCTGAATCTTCATCATTTCTGGAGGGACGTAAGGGGGTGACCCAACAAACCCGTTAAATACCTTCAATGGTGATGATAGATCTGATTCCTCCTGGTGAGTGTACTCTGCAATACCAAAATCAGTAATCTTTACTAAACCATTAGCATCAATTAGGATATTTTCTGGCTTCAAGTCACGATGGACGATTCCTTTTGAATGGATGAATTCTACTGCTAAGACAAGTTGCTTAAAGATGCAGTATTTTTCAGCAATTGGGTGCGACTTCCAGCCCGGTCTCATGATGAGGTTGAACAAGTCTCCACCTAGGCAATAATCCAAGATAAATCCCCAGCCTCTCGTGATATTTGTGGTTGTCTGGATCTTAAGACAGTAGTAGGTTTTGACAATGTGTTTGTTTTCTGAGAGTCTCTTGGCAATGATGAACTCCTTCGCAGCACGTCTATAGAACTCTTCATCAGTCTCATGAGGAAATAGTTGAAACTTCTTTAGTGCATAATTCTTGAATGTCTTTTTATGTTGAACTAGAAACACTGTTGCTGACGCCCCATCACCCAGCTTCTTCCGTGACTTCTCTGGAAATACAAAAGCATCGCCTAGTGTGTGGAAGTCCTGTTTGAATTCTAACGGAAGCATGTCATTAGGATCTCTGATTGGGGTAGCCAATAGGTGCTTCTTTTCATCATCTGGGGAAACCGCTGCAGAAATTGAGTATGTGGAAGGTGTTCTGGAGTTGAGACCATAAGGGTTATAGACTGGTTTATTGTGGTTCATTGATGGAGTTCTGGAAAGACTGCCCCCATGAGATGCGGTGGAGTTCCTTGGTGCAGCAATTTCATTTCCAGCGGCACCCAAGTCAAAAGTGTGTGCAGTCTTGACAAAAGGGTTGGCCAAGTGAGCACGGGCCTTGTTTATCTCAGATGAGGCAGCTGAAGATAGCGGGACCTCGTTTCTCAGCGTATTGCTTCGACTGCGGATACCAAAGTGGTGGGAGATAGATTTCTTGACGCCCACTTCATTATCACCACTGACACCGGCGTTGCTGCTGTTTTTGGTGTCGCTGCTGCTTGGCTTATCGCCTCCTCCAGCCTCCTGTCCCGTGTGGTGGGAAGAGCTTCTAAAAAACTTGAGTGGATTGCTCGAGTGCTTCTTCTTGGTGGAGGAGTTCCTGCTAAGCGGCATGGTGACTGATACTGGAGGGAAACTCAAGTCAGATTGTGCTGGCGTTGCTGATGAACCAATCCACGTACGCAGTTGCCGCTGCTTCTGCTTCTCTCCCTAAACAAACACCGAGTGCCGATATCTTGGAAGGGGATGTCTCAGAGTGGAAAGACGAACGTACTGGGGCAAAGCGACCGTCAGCTGGTGTGTGCGTATGTGTGTTGTCCCTGGTGTGTGAGCAGAGAACGAATGAGAGCAAAACAAAAAAGGGCTAGGGTATGTCTGAGAGAGTTAATTCCCACCAGTGAGTGGTATTTAACAATTTAGATTCGACTAACGACTAACAGTAAGAGAAGACTCAAAAAAAAAAAAAAAAAGAAAACCAAACTGATTTATGGGGGATTGTTAAGCGAAAGGATTTCTGGTCTGTCCTGGTGGGAAAAAAATGTTGTGTTTGTGTAAGAAGGGAAAGATTGCATCTGCATAATAATTAAAATAATTGTAGGTTTGTGTATCTGTATGTGTCTGTGTGTACTGTGGAGCGTGCTTAAGCTTGAACCTAAAGTGTAAAAGGTAAAAACGTCCTAAAAGTGGTTAACACAAAAGGACACCTGCTCCATTTGAGAGTACAATTATAGTTAAGATTTGGAGGTTAAAAATATTGAAAAGGTTAAGTTAGCACAGGAGAAGGGCAAAAAGGTTTAGCGGCTAAGGCATTGAAACATAAACGTGTTTTGGCGCGTTCGTCCAAAGTACGTGGTCTCTAGACAGACGATGGCAGATAGGGAAATAATAATACCACAAGCAACGGGTGGGTAGGCGGACGAAAAAGAAAGGCAGCGGCGTGCACGCAGGAGAACAGAGTGCCATGTATATAGGAAACAGGAGCAACAGCAACGCCCTCTCAAGTCAGGTGGAAGCTGATGCTCTCGCACATTACAGCGTTCCTGTGTGGATATGATGCGGTGCCAAGGTGCCAGGCACAAGGATGTCTGCATATCCAAAAATAATGATATCCAGAGGCAAGACCAGGCTCCAGTAGTATAACCTTATCGCATAGTTTACTCCTCCATCCTGCCACCTTCCCCGTGCTCTATGTCTACGAGCTGGAGCGTGCAGGACCGGCTATCTCTAGCCGTGGCCGCAAGAAAACCGAAAAAAGGAAAATAGAGATCCAATTGCCACCCACGGCGACCCACCCAGGCGGAGGGGCGGAGGGGCACAGGGCACAGGTCCACTCCGTCCGCCTGGGTAGGGGCGGCGGCGGTAGCGCAGGAGATTTTTTCTCTTGAATAACACATACACATTCATTACTCGCCTCATAGAGGCTCTACTAGTGTGAGTGTGGAGGAACAGATTGCGACCCGCACATCAATCGTCAAATGTGGAAGCGTGGCACACTGTTCTTCAGTCATAATACATTGAACACAAGCTCGACACTGCTCAGGTCGCTCGGACTGGGAGTGGGACCATTCGCAAGAAATCAGGCTGTATGGTCAGCATCGAAACAGTCACTCAAGCAGATCGCCTCCGCGACAAGGTGCTTCTCTACTACCAAGCCTAGGACATTCCGCATCCACAACCAATACAGCAGCAACTATAGCACGCTGAAGCGTGCGTTGCTTTATGGGGGTGCGTTCATGGCTGCCACCACGCTGCTGACGCCCTACCTGTTCAAATACACTCCCTTGTCATACTTCAACACGCACCCACAACAGCTCGTCTATGGACTCATTGCCTCGAACCTGTTGGTATTTGGAGCTTGGAGACTCCCTCAATGCTACCGCACGCTGTCCCGTCATTTCCTCTTGAATAAAACATCCATGTCCTCCGCTTTCTCTTTGATCGGCAATAGTTTTTCCCACCAGGAAGGGTGGCATCTCGCCATGAATATGCTGGCATTGTGGTCTTTTGGTACTTCCTTGATCCAAGTTATTGGTGCAGCAAACTTCACATCGCTGTATCTCAACTCAGCGATGGGCGCGTCGCTTCTAAGTATAGCGTATCCTATACTGTTCCGTATCCCCATGGTGGCCCCAAGTCTGGGTGCATCTGGTGCACTATTTGGAGTATTGGGAACCTTTGCCACATTGTTTCCAACCGCAAAGATTATGCTGTTTTTTGTCCCTGTTCCAGGGGGGGCAGCAGTGGCATTTTTAGGCTCTGTTGCTTGGAACATTGCTGGCTGTGTCATGAGATGGGGGTCTTTTGACTATGCAGCGCATCTTGGTGGTTCCCTTATTGGTGTGCTATATGGGCTTTACATTGCCCAACTAGCTAAAAACCAGCAACAGAAAAGGAGATCTAGTGCATACAGGTGGTGATCATTATATCGTGCGAACATATCCTCAAACCATCATTCTGCCGAGTCTGTAAATACTAAAATACTGCGATATGAGATCATATATATATTGTTATATAGGACATCTAGACCGCTGACTCTGCAGAGTCTGTGCCATTACTGGTACTAGCTCTCTTGATCAAGCCCTCCCGCACAATGTAATAATCATTCTTTGAAAGACTAGCCAATCTCGTTGGCTCCCACCCCCCACATTCACCCTTCATCTTATCGGGACTTTGTTCTTCCACTTGTTTCTTCAACGCCTTCAGAGTCAAGGCTTTATCTCCAGCGTAGATCTCTGTCTCGCGTTCTTCACTCACTTCCGCTGCATGTAGTTTGTTGATGAATACAACCTGTTCTTTGAGCTTTCTCCCAATCTCCTCCTCTGGTAAAAACTGCTCAAGGCCACTCATCCTGAGAAGCTTACTTATATCCTCTTTAGAAATCTCTTCCATTTCAACACCTTCAACTTTCTTACCTTCCTGTATCAGATCTTCATAGACGTTCCAGGTTGGAACACTTAGGAACTGTTTGATCTGGCTTTTGGTTCTCAGAGCTGGGAAGATCTGGCCTCTTGCGCTGCACATATGCCGTATTCTTGCACCAATCAACATGGTGACTTCTCCTGACTCACTTACTAGCTCACTCTTACTCTGCTTGATGAACAAACAAAAATGTGCTTAAATCCAAGACTACTGTTGGTCATTTTTTTCAATGTAGCATAGCCATAATTTTTTTCTCAAGGTGAAATAAACTGTAACGAAAGGCAGTAGATTAGTGAGTTCATCATCCTGTGTCAAAGTGGTAGCAATAAAGCATTCATAACATTCAGCATTCTCAATCATTACTATCAGGCCGATGGTACGACAACTAATAGTACTGCCCACAAGGCTACGGCCCCTGTTAACAACTCCTCTTAGACTTCATCAAAGCAGATATATTAGCATTCAACCCAAACAAATCACTCTTAATTTCAAGCCACAAAACAGCTATGGCGGTAGCAGTCAGAAGGAGATGTCCTTTTTTGAAAGCTTTCACAAGCGTGTCATCGAAACAGGTGGAAACCTGAAACTGCATGAGGTGATATACCTCGACAAAAAACACCGCAGCGAAGAACATGATGTCAATCTGCTGGATATAGCAAGTGATACCACAAGACAGAGCATATTGGGATCACTCATAAACTCCCCTAGGACCACAACAGGACGAGCGATACTGAAGAACCTAATGGATAGAATAACACCTGTTTTGTTGCGGGATACGCAAGTGCAAGAGTTCATCATCGTGGAGCTAATCACTTTAGCGAAGTTACGAGATGAAAAAAGTTTCCAGCACTTATGGAGTATCATCTTGGAGAGAATTGTCAGAAGGAACCTATCAATTGTTGATAAAAAGCAAGTGTTTCTTGAGTGGAAGCCTGGTCAAGATGTGGTGCCAGCTCTGGTATATCTGTGTCTGTTCTTTGACAATGTCAGCCTTGCAAGTGAGATTCTACTAAAGAACGAAACAGACTTCAAGCTAGTTGGTCATGTTCTAAGGTCGCTCATGATCAAAACTCCACGGTATGAAGAGTATACAGTAGAGAATATCGTGAGAATTGTCAGACAAAAGAAGTATCGCTTTAGCAATTTGGAAAATGCTGAGCTGATCAATCAGAAGTTCGATTCCTTTAATCTGTTTCTGCAGAAAAGACTTCTCGAGTTCATCATGGAGAACACCACCTACTCTAATAACAAACATGATAAACAAAAGTTACAGAACCTCTATAAACTCGTTGACATCAACTTCAAAATCCGTAACCAGGCTGGTTGCTACATGACCTGGGCCCAAATCAAACGCGACTTCCCTAAAATGCGCACCTTGGACCATGATCCGCAGGTTTTATCCAAACTTCTGTACAGATTTTCCAACTCGAAGCAGTACTATGTTCTTGCAGACGAGATCATCAAGGATCTAAGACCTTTTAACGCAAGCACTAACGAAATTCTACTCCACAACATCATCAGTTTTGGTGGAAAAACATCCAACTTATCTTTAGTCAATGAAGTTATTCAAGCAATGACTCCTCCGCTGCAGCGTCGTACTCTTGCCGAAATCCTGCGCGCCAACCTTCAATTGCACACCACTCTTGAGCCTATAAAGACCCTTCTTCAACAAATTTTGGAAGAATTTGGCAAACTTTCTCCGTTGGAAAACTCTATCATTGTTAAAGGTCTTCTTAAAAAGGGTAAAATGGAAGATGCACTGACGTACGCAGACAACCTTGATCTTAAATCTGCAAAGAACTCTTATCTTACAATCATAGATCATCTGATCAACAACTCTAATGGCAAGCTAAGTGACCAACAGCTTCTAATCATTAACAAATTCCTCTCAAATATTCGCAGTCGAAAGCATGACGAGTTTTACGACTTGAGAAAGGACCCGTTCTGGTCAATGGTGAGCTCAATGTATTTCAAGTACATAACTATGACAGACAATGATTTGCAAAAGTTGAAGGAGCTATACACCAACTCAACACAAAATTTAATCAACAAACTGTACTATCTTGAAGAACTGAGCCCTTCTGAGGATAAAATCGGCGGAATGCAGAGGAAAAAGATTGACACTTTGGTTCTGAATCCGTTCGAGCATTGTCTAGAAGATATCAGGTTTCTTCATATCAATGATGAGTCGAAACTGATGATTCTGAAAACCATTATTGACAAGGCAAATTCAAGTACCAATAGAGCGATATCGGTATGGTGTCTTAATGAACTCCGAGGTTTAGGATTAACCAAACTTGAGGTGGCAGTACTTTTAACTAAAACATACTATGCGCAGGTTGGATCCAAAAATCTGAAGAGGACAAGCTTCGCTAAGTTTAAAGAGCATTGGGAAGGATTGGCAAAAACGGTGCCATATAAGTACCTGGAAATGCTTATCGCGAGATACTTGTATAAAAGATAGAGCGCATATAAAACGACAGGTGAAGCACGTAGAAACAACTGTCTCAGTTAAAGCTCAAGTTCAAGTAAACTAGCAGGTGGAACGAACACGCAAAGTATGTGTCGAGCTTGATATTGTCAGTGTAGAAATGTGTCAACTTATGGTCTAGCCAGGGTAAGTTCAATGGCATCTCTTGATTATCTAGGTATTATGTAACTTTAAATGTTACGGCCACAATTGTCATCAAGCCCCTGAAAATGGAAAAAAATAGGTCCAGGCGAGATTTGAACTCACGACATTCTGTGGGTGAAACAGACGTGATAACCACTACACTACTAGACCCTCTTTTACTGGAACTCTTCTTCACTAGTACTTACAGTACTGTATTCCAATTAAGATGAATCTTAGTAAAGGCATTGTAGAAGACAAGCAACACCTTCAAATGTTACATATTTGAAGAATGTTTGATCTCATTAAGCTCGTTTGATAATATACCCACAGCATCTCATGTACTTGTAGGCTTCTGCCCATTGATTTGAGCAACGCTACCTAAACATAACAACTGTCCACAGGCGAACAACGTTCCTCCCTTACTATCCAAGATCTCTCTCTCTCTCTCTCTCTCTCTCTCTCTCTGATCGGATCAAAACAGCATCAAAAATACCCCTCATATATCCAATGTCTACACCAAAGCACCATTGCGTAGAAGTGGATCTAATAGGGTCTACTGTTGAACAGTTAATTGTCTGTCTTAATGACATGCCATACACCAGGATCCAGAAGGAAAGAACCACTTTGTATAGTGTTTTAGAGCAGATACCAATGCGATCTCTATCCTTCTTTATCCTCAGTTGCATCGCATCATTCACTCGCTTTAGGAATCGAATCAACTCCTACCCACTATTAGCGAGGGGTTTGGTGCACTGGTCTGCGATGAGCTGTGGGAGAAAAAAATTCCAAAATTAAAAAAATTTTTTTTATCATTGGGACAAGAGTTATTTAGTTTAAACAAGAGGTGGGAATCATAAACTTCAGGTATGGTCAAGGTTCAGAAAAAGTACCGTAAAGGTAATGCTAAGAACTTTATTACTCGTACACAGGCAGTAAAGAAGCTTCAAATCACATTAGCAGACTTTAGAAGACTGTGTATTTTCAAAGGGATCTACCCAAGAGAACCAAGAAATAAAAGAAAAGCCAATAAGGGCTCCACTAAACAGGCAACTTTTTACTACTACAAAGACATCCAGTACTTGCTGCATGAACCTATCCTGAAGAAGTTCAGAGAACAGAAAATCTTTTCAAAGAAGTTGAACAAGTTCATCTCCAAAGGTGAGCTTTCCACAGCGAAGAACTATGAGGAGAACAATAGACCTCAGTACAAGCTGGATAAAGTGATCAAGGAGAGATATCCAACTTTCTTGGATGCCCTCAGAGATATTGATGATGCGCTAAACATGCTTTTCCTCTTCTCTATCATGCCAGTCACCAGCAGAGTTTCTTCGAAAGTCATCACCACTGCCAACAAGTTATGCCAGGAATGGCTAGCTTTTGTTTCTAAAGAGAGGTGTTTGAGAAAAGTGTTTGTGTCTATCAAGGGTATATATTATGAAGCCGTGGTGAAGGGTGTTGAGATCAGATGGTTGCAGCCTTTCAAGTTTCCCCAGATCATTCCAAATGATATTGATTTCAAAATCATGTTGACGTTTCTCGAGTTCTATACCACTCTTTTGCATTTTGTTTTGTATAGACTTTACAGTGATGTTGAGTTGGTTTACCCACCAAAGCTGAATAACGACAAACTTAAGGGTGTTGGTGGGTTGAGTGCCTTTATCTTGGAGTCGACGAATACTAACGTCTTGAACGATGTCGTCCCTGCTGTTTCAGACTCAAGTGAAGTGCAAACAATCGACTCTAAATCGATCAAAGCTGCTCTAAAGGCAGATTCTTCTAATAAAGATAAGAGCGACGAGAGCGAAGAACATGAGGTTGACGCGCAAGCTGAATCGGTTAAAGATATTGAACTGGACACCTTCGAAGATAATTCAAAGAACTCTGGTGATCTCCTTCTTCAACCATCAAATGACAGCAACTCAGTCACTAAGATGTTTAACAACTTCATCTTTTTCATTAATAGAGAGGTTCCATTTGACGTTTTGGAATTTCTCATCTTGTCCTTTGGTGGTAAAGTTATTTCAGAATTGACTATAGATGAACTAAAGATGAAAGGTGAAAACATTGATGAAGCATTACTGAAATCTATCACCCATCAGATCGTTGATCGTCCGAAGATCAATGGTAAAGTTCAAGGCAGAACGTACATCCAACCTCAATGGATCTTCGATTGTGTGAATAAGGGTCAGCTTCTACCTGTAAACGATTACTTGCCAGGTGAAACCCTACCTCCACATTTGTCACCATGGGGTGATGCAGGAGGATACAACCCAGAAGAACAATTGGAAGATGAGGACGACGACGATGAGGAGGAAGATGACTCTTCTGACGGAGAAGATGACGGAGATGACAATGAGGAGGAGGAAGAGGTGGAAGAAGACGATGATGAATTGCTCGCTCAACAGGAATTAGAATTGGAGACTCAAGGTGTCAAGTACTCAGATGTGAAAGATTCTCTTGTAAGCCAAAATAAAAAGAGAAAGCAACCTGCAAAATCCGAAAAGGAGGAGGAGCATGAACTGAAGACCATCATGATGTCCAACAAACAACGTAAGTTGTATAAGAAGATGAAATACTCCAATGACCAGAAGGAGAGTAGACAGGAGGAGTTGAAAGATAAGAGAAAGAAGCTCGAGAAAGCTAAAAAGAAGCTGGACAACCTCAAAAAATAGACTCGTTATAATTGACTGTTAATATATACACTCATATCGATCCCTCTGCTGTAGAATATACGATCATCTCAGCTTCTAATACCTATCCTCGAATCCATAAGGTTTCTGTCCGGTGTCTCCAAGTCCACTAAGCCTTGCAGTTCAGCTTGCAGGTTCACCAGTTCCTTTGAACCATTGGTCAAGTTTTCTACGTCTGTGGTCCTCTCGACATTGATGAAACATTTCAACACGTACAGCCCTTCATCAATACACACGATCTTCTCGTCCTTCTTGACGTGCAATTGGAACAATTCCATAACTATATTTCTGTGGAACAGTCTGACTCCCTTCACCATATAGCTCATGTCAGTTCTGTACCCCAGCTGGTCAAGGAACTCCGTTATTCCCTCGCTCCCGACGTTTATATAGCTTTCCAGCACTGTCTGATTGGAAATCTTTCTCTTTCCACTGACAAACGGCAAATCAGAGGTCTGCATTACCCACTCTTTATATTTGGTGATATCGAACGAGCTCTCCTCATTGTACACTGTCTTCAGCTGAAGCTTGTGCTGCTCGTGCTGCGTGGTCTTGGAGTTAGGCTCGTACTTTACGATGATCTTCGGTGATGATAGAAGCACCAGTGTTGAATAGCTTTGTGGTGCCGACCCTGTGAGTGTCATCAGGGAGTCCAGCGTCAGCTGGTACTGGGATCTGGGTACCGTAGCAAACAGATAAAGATTCTGCACCATGAGAGCGAGCACACTACCGTGTTGGTCTGTTGCGTGAGTCTTGGCCTGTCTTTGCAACAGGATAGATATCTTCCTGTTTTTCTTACTGGCATACTGTACATTATACATACATACAAGTTTAGTTATACTGGTTGGTGTTTTATTATGTAAGCTAGGCCTATCTCTACCACCTACCTGTAGCGCAGCTAGCTAGCTGCGAGTTAGTCCAGCTTGTTGTTCTCATACTTCTCAGTGTTGTCGTCAATGGGTTCAAGCTTGACGTCCTCTTTGAACGCAACTACTATATACCCTATGAGCACAACATTCGCCATCAGCGCGGCTAAACCACCTGATACCAACGAGGATTCTGTGGCAATACAGTTAGTACTTCTCCTACCAGAAGATCATACGGGAGAACCGCTTGTGGAAGCTGCCCTGCCGCCTCCACCATCTACTCACCAAATGCCCACTGCGACGTGAAGAACGTCAGTAGCGGGAACAGCACCATTGCGGCTGTGAAAAACATCAACTTCCTAATAACGGCTCTAGTCCATCGCTTGCATGTTAGCATTGCACAATCGCTATCCGTGCGCGCCCATTCGCCAGTCTCACTCCTACTCACTTTGGTATGTCAACTGCCATTGTCCTCTCTGTATCTCTCTGTGTCTCTCTGTTTGCCTGTCACCTTCCCTTGCTCTGTACTTCGTTTACATCCACGCAGTAAACGAGTTTCCTACTTCTTCAATTTTTAAATCGGTTTTTCACCGCCTCTTCCTTCTTCTTCTCCAAACGAGAGTCAGGACAGTGGAGAGTGCGTTTGAAAGAAACCGGATTGCACGATGTTGAACCCAATCACTGGACACAAGGAGTTCGGCGGAGACTTTGGTGTACTGCTGATCGTTTTTGGTCTTCCTGCGCTTCTGATTGCGCTGCACCAGCTAGCAAACCCATACTATCACCAGGTGGGGCTGGAGTTCAACTATGAAGCGTTCCGTAACTTCAGGGGTAAATCCATATCTGATCTTCTGTTTCATGGCCAGACATGGGCCTACTATATGCTCTGGTTTTGGACATTGGCTCTTCTGGACTTGATCATGCCTGGCTACAAGATGAATGGGGTTAAGTTGCGTGATAACACAACACTGCCTTACAAAGTCAACGGCGTGTCAAACTTTGCCCTGTTTGTTACGGTATTAGCTTACAGGTTTTGGTCAACAGCAGGTGAAATGCCTGAGCTCCAGTATCTGTACTCTCACATGTTGGAGTTTACCATTGTCACCATCGAATGGTCTCTAGTGCTCTCAACTTTTGTTTACATTTACTCTTTCTTCCCATTACTAACCAAGAATGGGTTAGGCTCGTATGAAAGGATACTTGCTGTTGGAGGTAACAGCCGGGACGCCCTTTACGACTGGTTCATTGGCCGTGAGCTGAATCCAAGAATAGGCCCTTGGGACATCAAGCTTTTCTGTGAACTGAGACCAGGAATGATGCTATGGCTCTTGATTAACCTGTCGTGTATTCACCACCAATGGTCGATTGAGGGTTATATTTCGGACTCAATGATGTTAGTGAACTTTTTCCAGTTTGTCTATATCTTTGACGGAGTTTTGAATGAAGAAGGTTGTCTGACAATGATGGACATCACCACTGACGGCTTCGGGTTCATGTTATGTTTTGGTGACTTGGCTTTGGTTCCTTTTTCATACTCCCTTCAAGCCAGATACTTGGCTTTGGAGCCTGTGAACCTGGGACCTAACTTAACCATTATCATCCTACTAACAGGTCTCTTAGGATTCTATGTGTTCAAGGCATCGAACATTCAAAAGAATAAATTCCGCCAAGGGAAGCTCAACCATTTAGTTTCCATCCAGACAGCCTCTGGTACGAAGCTTTTATGTGATGGCTGGTGGAAACTATCACAGCACCCTAATTACTTCGGTGACTGGCTATATGCTTTGTGCTGGTGTTTAGCTACAGGGTTTGTAACTCCGTTTACTTACTTCTATGCAATCTACTTTGCGTCTTTGCTCCTACATAGACAGCAAAGAGACGAGATCAAATGCAGACAAAAGTACGGGAAGTATTGGGAAGAGTACGAAACGAAGGTCCCTTACAAAATTGTCCCATACGTCTATTAGTGTCATATCTGAACGTACGGGTACGAAATTAGTTACTTTGACCATATATAGTTTTACTTGGAGTGTCAATCTTTGTAAATATAGAAAAGTTTCCATTTCAAATTATATGAAATCCATCCAGTGAAATTCAACCGACTCTTCTGCCTTCTGAGTGTTAGGTATAGAATATTGAGTCTACCGCCATTTCATCCAAAAACTCCAGCAGCAGTGCCCTTCCCCAGCTTCCTTCTCTCTACTTCTCATCACGCTTTTTTCCTAGGTGCGTGCCACCTTGGCCGTTTGACTAAAACGAAATAGAGCAGAGTATATTCATGATGAGCACTGCATCTTTCCTGTCTGGTATAATCCGGCATTGGGCTTTATAACGAGTTTAGCGTGTTTTCTTTTCCTGGTCAACCTTTCTCTCAAAGGATCCGTAACTGATTCCCAGCGAACTCAACCATGAGATGGCAATTCCTAAAATGGAAATAAGAACAAAAGTGACAATTAGACACGAAAGCAGACCTGGTGTGAAATATTCAGGTGTCGTGCTGGTCATTGCACTGCTAATCGTAACTTTGCTCATCTCGTAATCGAACCCCCCTAATCTATCTAGCTGGAGTAGCCAACCTACCACAACAATGCACACAATTCTTTGGATGAAAGAATGAATGATATACTGGTGTGTGGGTGTGGGCAACTCACTGCAGAGTTGGGAAGAGGTCAATTGGAGGTAGTGTTAGGAATGGAGTGGGATCTGGAGAGAAGGAAATGCTAAATTATGTTACCAGTAGGATAGGGGACGCGCTACTTAATCATGGCCTTACTTATTTTGATGTATACAGTTTTTTTCCTTATTTATTCATTTATTTACGCAATCCTGACGAGACAGGTATTCACTCATCAATAGACCGCGTGGATGGCTTTGTTGACGGTTTCCCTTCTTTTGTTGCTCAGGACTCACCTCTCAGGGCTCTGATAACAGCAGGTCTTCTCATCATAGTTTTAGTCCACTTGTATACTTCAGGAAATTCCAGCTTTAGGTCGATGCCAATTCTGTCAACCACGTTGTTCCATGGGACAAAGGCTAAATCAGCAATGGTGATTCTCTCGCCAACAAGCCACACAGGGTAGTCAAAGAATCTCGATTGGGACAGTGGTGTAGTGCCTGCAGAGTAAGCTGCGGCATTTTCAACATCTAGCTCCATAATCAGAGCTTCTCTTCTTTCAGCAAGAGCCATCTCCACGACCCCATAGACCCTTCTAACTTCCTCTGTGTATCTCTCAACAGCCGATGGAATCTGCTGGACATGAAAGTATCTGAAATGCAAAGCTTGGCCGATCATTGGAGCGTGACCTGATGTTTGGAAGAACACCCACGATGTGATTTGTGACTGCTCAGCTACATTGTCACTCCATATTGGGCACTCGCCAAACTGTTTCAGATAGGTTTGAACGAGATACAGGGTGATAGACCCGGATTCCCACAGAGCGATATTATCATTATTATGGTCAATAAGGGCAGGAACTCTGGCATTCGGATTTATAGAGACGAACTCTGGTGCTCTTTGCTCGCCTTTGTTGAAGTCTAGGAAGATCGTATGGTAATCAACATTCAATTCGCTCAAAACAATTGCCACCTTGAATCCATTTGGAGCAGATCTATGGCTGAACAAGGTGTAACCTTCCATTGGCTGGTTCTTGAAAAACTTGCTGATTCTTGACTCAGACACATTGCTCAGATTCTGTTGTTGTAATAAAGAGTTGTGCAGTGGGGATCTCTGTTGTTGGGAGTGAGAGAGTGGTATGTTCTGGGATGGCGTAGACAGTGGGGGTTGCTGAAGTTGGCGGTGTTGTTGCTGCTGCTGTTGTTGTTGTTGTTGTTGTTGTTGCTGCTGCTGCTGCTGCTGCTCAGTTATGTGAACATTCTTCAAAGCTGATGATAGATTAGAAATCGGATGGGCCATCTCGAAGTTAAATCTCTTCTCTCAGTCAAACACAGTGCACA
The DNA here is from genome assembly GCA_030580455.1 of Barnettozyma sp. UFMG-CM-Y5996. Lineage (NCBI taxonomy): Eukaryota > Fungi > Ascomycota > Saccharomycetes > Phaffomycetales > Phaffomycetaceae > Barnettozyma > Barnettozyma sp. UFMG-CM-Y5996. The sequence continues at coordinate 141,285 of JAKTSX010000019.1, forward strand.
CACACACACACACACACTTCGTCCCTCAATCGCTGCTCGCTCTTTCCCTCTCTTTCTCTCTCTGAGCGGCTACTTCCTATGAAACAAAAACAATCCGTAGTCACAAAAGCAAGACGAATGAGTTAATGCAATGATATCACGTATAACTTATTCAATGACAACTTTCTGTCCTCCATTGATTTGTTTTCATTCTTTTTTTTTCCTCGTTTTTTTCCCCTTCCGCCTTATCAGTGAAGAGGCGGGGGATAAATTTTCTAAGAAAACTGGCAGAGAGAGAGAGGTTTCTGTTAAGTATTACGTGCCTCTAGGAGTAGTATCAGGGTTCTCTGTTGCTTCCCGAAGTGGTATGCGCTACCCCGGTCGTGGTTGAATTTCTGATTCGTAGATACCATTTATCAGAGAAACCACTTTGAGGCCATTTGTATTGTGAAGTACGTTAGTGTGTGTATGAGCTAGGGCTAAACAGATCATGGTCACGTCGCTGAGATATAGCATATTTATCCGGCAAGTGTGTAGTCTTCACGTGGCAGCCAATAAAAGAGAGTACCACATGGCAGGTGGCAGACAGGTGGCAGACAGGTGTTAGGCATGCCTCTACAAGGGGAGGTCAGTCAGTCACTGGACTTTTTCAGTGTTTGGGAGGTTCTTCTCGTTCATTGGTCCAGTCTGAACAGGAAGATAGTACTCGTCCTCTCTCCAACAGAGATAGCACTGTTTCAAGGCAATGGAACATGCTCTATGTGTGGGGGAGGAAAAAAATGGCGACAACTGCAGGATTCGAACCTGCGCGGGTAAACCCAAAAGATTTCTAATCTTTCGCCTTAACCACTCGGCCAAGTTGCCCAAAATCATTTGGGAAATTCCAGCTGTCGTCTACGTTATACGCTTCAGTAATTTGGGATGCCAGATGAAAGATGAAGATGAACCATTTCACAGGCTCACACACACACACACGCTTCCTATATAGATTAGAAACTGACTTTGGACTTCCAGCCAATAGATCATTGATCTCTCCTTTGACGGAGTAGGAATTCCAAATAAAATCACTTTTAGCTGTTGTCTTATCTATATCAGTTGCTTGTACAAACTTCGAATCTAAATGGGAAAATCTCCGACGGTGACATAAAAATTTACTGATTTCTGATATTCTACATCCTATTCAAACACATTGGTCCCTAGGGTCTATAATTCACGGTCAGTGATCATCTGTTTGATGGAGAATCCATCAGCCCCATCTTCTTCAAAGCCTTGTAGGAAGTTCGAGCTTTTTTTGGTTTATTCAATAATCTTTGAATCACTGAAATCTTCTCGTATCTCTTGTTGATCCATTGAGATTGAGGTGCCACCCAAGCGATATGAATGTGCCCAGAGAAGCCACTAAACGACCGGGACAGGGAATCACAAAAGCAACCAGGGAACAGCTGCAGTTCCTCGATGATAAGAAATGGAAAGAATTTACACACAGGCGACTGGAACTTATTGATCAGTTTAGTTTAAGCTCTAAAAAGGCTAGTGAACAAGATGGGCACATCAGAGAGATAGCGGAGGTACTAAGGAAGGAGTTTGGGTATCTTCCAGATACAATCGGAGAGTTTGATAAACTAGTACGTGCAGCTGTACAAAGTGTAAGAAGAAACAGGAAAAGATCCGGAACAGCTAGGGTAAAGCACAATAGATTCGTGCTAGATGAAAAGACTACAGCAAGCAAAGAACTGGTGTCGACATGTCAATCAAGAAACTCAACAGCTTCAGCGTCGCCCAGCCTCTCTCCTCCCCCAGAAATCAATCACAGTCTTATGATGACGGACTCAAATACTAATACAGAAACAGTAAAGTTGCCTGTTATTGAACATAGTACTACAAGAGATTTCTCCAATTCCAATAATGCATTACCCTCATTTGCACTTCCTTCAGCTACTCCTAATAGCTCTCGAGGAGAATTACCCTCAATCAAGTCCTTTCTTTCACCAGCTGGAGGCGGCGTACCCACATCCACATTTTCCATTCTTAGTCACTCATCTTTGCTGGTACCACAGTCTAGTTCCAAAAAGAAGCTGCTGAGGTCCATTGAGAACTCAAAGACATGTCTGCTAATGTCAGAAAACTCCCCATCTATTAATGTGGACAATCTGTTGGTTCTTGGACAATCTATTGTTACTGCGTCTATATCCTTTGTTCTCGAAAGATTCTTCCAAGACATATCCTCTGAATCCGTATCATATCTTTTTGAGAGATTGAATCACGCAACCACCATCTCCAAAGTCCTCAGATCGCTTGGGTTCAGTTCGATAGAGGTAATGAACCTGAACGACACTCAAGCGACAAACCTCTTCTACAAAGTGATGGGCTGCTGCGTCAAAGATTTTGGATTTGACGCCAATTGCTACAACCTCTGTGAGATCTTCCATGAGGTAATCCTGAACGAGTATCCGCTTGTGGGTACTCAGATAACTAAATTATCTCAAGAGTCTCTGCTCACGCCACTACTGCCTATGATTCCAAAAGACGCAGATAAGGAATTCACAAAAGTTGTAAGGCTCAAGTTCGCCGCCAAAGTTCTGGAGTTCACGTACTTTCCCTTGTCGAAGGCCTCGCCTACATTCCTAGAGCTGGTTGAGAATGGCAAGACCGGATTCGGCATAACTGCAAGTGGAAAGCGTGAGAATAACACCAGGCTATTCAGATTGAGACACAACCAGATAGATGTATCGAACGACGCAGATCTGGCGAAGCTCTTCAAAGATCTGAGCATTCCCATCTTGGAGTTGGAGCTGTATGAGGTGGGGAAAGGGATTCTACTCACGCCTCTGCTCTGATGCGAGGTGCACCACCGCGCCCACCTTTGCATGCAATATCATCCTCAAGCCAGACCGGGACGGGTCTGTACAGACCAAGAGAAAGTAACTCCGCGTTCCATACCTAAGTATAGGCATAGCATAACAGTGTGTAGATGATAATTACGAAGCCCTTATCTTGTATATCATTATGTAAGAGATGAAAACGCGGAAAACGCGCAGTGCTGGCACAAGTCAACAACGAACCAACAACAACAACAACACGACCATCAGCCAACCACGAAAGAAACTCTCCGCGGCGCACGAAACTAAAGGTAGGCTAACCGCAGCGTACAAGCAGAACAACAGAGATAAAAGTAGGGACAAGAGTACACACTCCCTCACTTGTAGAGAAACAGAGATACTTTCACATCGGGACATAAACAGGAAGAAGACCGCAGTATTTAATATAGTGGGCGCAATGAAGAGTTATTCTAGCCAAACGGTGGCTCAATTGAAGGAACTTTTGAAAGCCAAGGGGCTTCCTATCAATGGAGTAAAGTCTGAATTGATTGCGAGACTTGAAGAGGCAGATGCTGGATCTGCATCCACATCGACCGGGAACCCTTCTGAAGCTGTAGAGGTAGCCTCAGGAGAGGCGGCTCCTCCTGAGATCACTGCTCAGAGCGAAACACCAGCAACAGTGGATGACAGCCTAGCCAAAGAACCTGTTAAAGCAGGAGAAAGCACTGCTGAGAAGACAGCTGACAATGGCACACCAAACGAGGGAAAGGCCCTAGAGGACAAGGACGAGAAGCCAAGAGTACTAACTGCTGAAGAGCGTAAAGCTGCTGCGGTGGATCTTCTTACGAAGAAAATCGCTAGGGCAAAGAAGTTTGGTACTGAAGAAGACGTAGCCAAGGCCGAAAAGGACCTTTCCCGTGTGGAGAAGTTTGGGGTTGACTTGGGGACTGCGCTTGCCCGCGAGATTGGTATCGCATCTGCTGAAGGTTTGAGGGACAGACCAAGACATAGAAAAGGGCATGCTGCTAGAGACAAGAGAGGCTTCAAGGGCAGAAGAGTGTAATATGTAGTAGAGCCATGATTGCCATTCTTTTTTGTATTGTATTTGTATTGTATTGTATTGTATTGTATTGTATTGTATTAAATTTCAGTCCAACAGTGAAACTTGATGTCTATCATCAACAGCGTCCAACTCCTCTCGTATATCAACGAAATACCGATTCCACACAAGCACATACACCCTACAAGGTGCCTATGGAGTTATTTTTATTTTTGGTTGAGAACATGTAACAGGAGCATATGTATGCTCTGCGATTTTTTTCCATTCAGGGGCATTTTCTATTTATAATATAACGACTATCAAGGATTACCAAGGAGACCTCAAGAAGAACCAGTAGATGTTTCGTAGATGAGTGCTGGACCTCCTTTTGTGGTTTACATACTCAATCTACCAACAGGAGTACGTTGGCGTCAAGTGAAGGAGCAGCTTCTTCTTGCCAGTGGAATCCCAGAGGAGTGTATCCTCAATGTCACGGTACAGACGGGAGGTGGATCTTGCGTTGTATGGCTGAGTGGGCCTGATCTTGCTGAAGCAGTGGTGCAGGAGCTAGACGGAGCCAGCTATCTCGGTAGGGCATTAGTTGTGAGAACCCAGCTCCAATTTAATCCTCAGTACATCGGTTTGCCGTTCTACAATCATCACCAGAACCATCCGATTCCTCCGTATCTTGTGGGGCATTCGTTACCTGGATCGATCCCCGGTGGGCCATCAAGACCAATGTCTGATTCATATCCACCAATGGTTGCACCAGTCGGAGGCTCTCTGGGTGGTCCATTTGGTGGCCCCGAGTATTATCCGATGTTTCCAATGTCTGTGATCCCGTCACCGCCACATCCATCACCTCTACTTCCTCTTTCCCAACATCTTCCAAACCCACCACTATCACAGATATCTGATAGTGATCATTCCGAAGGATTTAGGATTCCAACTGCATTCCTTCCTCCACTCCAATCACCGATGACCCCACGTCAACAGCAATTGCCACAAACTGCCGGTACAAGCAGCACTGCATTCACCTCCCCTCCGTCAGTAGTTTCACCGCGCTTACTTAACTCTTTGAAACAGTATTCGTACCAAACCATCACTGAACTGATCGATAGAAAAAAGCTCTTCATTGGTAATATTCCTTATTGTACGCAATGGACTGCATTAAAAGATCTGCTGCGTGGTGCTGGCGATATTCTTCGAGTTGAAATCCCAACTGACCATGATTGCTCGTCTAAGGGATTCGCTATAGCCACCTTTGCGAGTGAGAGGAGCGCTGCCCGCGCTATAGAAATGCTTAATGGCTTTAGTTTTGAGGGGAGAACCTTGACTGTGAGATACGATAGGTTCCCCATCACAAACAGGAAGCAAAGTGAGAGCAATCCGACAAGAGACTGTGGGAATCCCAGCGGTCACGCTCAAAGTATCAAGAAATGTGTCGATTCTGATACCAGTAACAGTAAACAACAACCTCCCGCCAGCCCTACTCATGACCAACTGCAAAAGGCCCCCTCCTTGAATTGTGATGTAAGAAGCTCCGACGAGGATGACAAAAGATTTGAAGAGGAGGCAAGAAGTCTCATTGAAAGTCTCAACCTTGCCGTCTAGATGCCTTCACTTCCCAGTACACGCCCCTTCGCCTCCCATAGCTAAACATTCTTTATAAAGCTGTGCTTTCACGTTTATATTACAGTTCCCTCACCACTTATGCCGATTCTTTAATACATTATGATGCTACAGTTTGCTGGCTCAACTGGAATCTCTGCATTACAGCAACATTACTCTTCGGTTCTACCAATAACCATTCTGTTCTCATCATCTCATCGCATTTCCAGGTTGTTTACATTTTTGATCTCGATTTTACAATAAAATACATGACCGGATTTGGTTACATCAACAAAGTTCTAAGGTACAGGATACTGAAGCCATAAGAGTGTAGAAATGATTCCTGGAAGTACAATGAAGGAGCTTGCACAGTGGAACAGCCTTCCGTATAAGTTAAAGGTCAAGATAATTTGTCACCTGGATATCGATGATATCAGAAACGTGGTACCCATCGATCCCGCTCTATTCACGCTGGTAATGCTAGGAGGCGGGGAAAAGGTTTCCACGTACTTTGACATAGGCGGTCACGTCCACGACCGAATTCACAATCTCAGTGATGTACTGGATACCTCGAATCAACCAGCATATACGAACCAGCCCAGATTCGACAAGATCTTCCTGCTTGAGGTATTTGACTCCTCCCAAATTGGTGCTCAGGAAACTGAAGTTATCAGGAAGTTCTTCCACGAGAACTTCATATACGTTGTAGATTACTGTCAGATGGCCTCAGAACAGTTTAGAGGCACTGAGACCTACTACAGAGCAGTTGTAAGGAACCCAGCCCAACCTTTGATAGCAGAACACGGGATCTATCTAGAGGAGAGTTTCTTCACCTTTGGAGATTTCGAACCTGTTGGGGAGTCTTCGGTAGACGAGTACTTCCTATCCATTGATGGGTTGCGATTTGAGCTGCTGAGAACACTGAATATGGATCTACGCAGTGATCTAGATGGGATCTTCAGCTCGCGTAGAGCAATGTTTCCAAAACTGGAGGAGCTGAAGCTATCGTGTTCAGCGAACAACAGCAACCAGAACACTGAAAGCACAGCTATATCTTTGGGGGACATACAACTAGCATCGCTGAGATTCTTAGATTACGGTACTGAAAACTCTGTCTACTTCTTTGAGAACTTTGTACTACCAAGCTTGACAGATCTTCGAATGTCGTTCAGAACACCTCAGTATGTTGATCATGTGGAAATCAATTCCATAAATACCCCAAAGCTACAGCATCTCGATATGGTGTGGTCGCCTGAGATGAGAAGGGACGATTCTGCTCCTCTTGTTTTTAAGATAAACCAGTTTTACTGCTCGTCGTTACAAGCATTCAGTGTGGACTACGAGTACACTCATGCAGAACCATCAATACCGTTCGATAACTTCATGATCAACTTTCTCGTTGAGAATCCCCAAGTTGAACATTTTAACTGTTCAAAGATCTTCTACGGTGTCCATAGTCTCGACTTGCCTTTCCACAAATATGAAAGGTTGAATAATGTACAGATCGAGACCATGAAGTTGAACATTGGACGCATACAAGTCCAAGATGATCAGATGGAGCTAATAGATGCTCCTATAGAGCCAAGTAGGAAGGTTTTGCTGCCGAACCTGCGGAAGCTTATCTATAATGCAGAAAACACAGAACACTGGAGGAACTCTTTACATCTCGTTCGGTTCTTCAACTTTCCAGTTTTGGACACTGTCATCTTATACGGTGACCATTTGACGGACAAAGACTCCATTATAAGGAACGCTTATAAAATCTCCAAAGTATTCCCTGATTTGCAAAAACTTCATCTGTTTGATTGGCCAATTTGCTATACCGAGAGTATGCTAAACAGTATGGGCATTGGTAAGATAGAGCTCAACCAACTGACTGAGCTGAAACTGTTCAACATGGAAGATAGCGGACGGCTAAACGAGTATCCGCCAAATCCTGAGCTATCTCCAAAACTAATGGACCTCTCCTTCATGTTCCAGGTACCAAAACTTAAGAAGCTACTGTTTATACTTTCAGACTTCCCGGAGGAAGTGGAAGGTACTGAATGGGAGGTTAAACTGGACAACATCAACCGGGTTGAAGTAATAGAGTTCGTGACCTCCTCAGTTGTAATGGACGACGAGAAGGAGTACAAATTGACTATTCGCAAGAACAATTTTCCCTTTTTAAGGAGAGTACTCTTTGTTTTAGATAGAACCACTCTTGGGATGGATCAAGAGTTCATAGGTAAAACGTTGAACTTGGTTGGGTTTGAAGGAGCACAAGTCGATGTACAATTGGATCACAGGGCTGAATAATCATATACTTAGGCTGCTGTATACTACATGTTGTCAACTTGCATAGCAGAGTTTCTGCAAGCTGATATGTATCCACTTTCGGATACATCATTTTGAGGGAAAAGTACGTAATTACTCGGGGAAGTGTTATATGGGTATAGCATTCAACATTCAAAATTTACAGTCAAGATATACACAAGCAGCTTTTGGTTTCCTTGTAAGAGTGGCCTATACTTTCTCAGTGGTACCCTCCTTGGAGAGAGGCTTTCTCTCCCAACCAGTTTTAAATTTCACATCTTTCAGAATCGGCAATAGATGCGAGTTAGTGTTGAATACGGTCTTCCTTAAATCCCATTTAGATCGCACTTCACTACCTTCAATGGCAGTGCCCCCGCCAAACAGCAAATACAAATACTTGAGAGTCTCTGGTAAGGAGGTCGGTTCCATGCTGTCCTTTTTTGCACCAGTGTAAACATCATCCAGTGGTGCATACGCACCATCAGCCAGTTTCGAGTGTTTTTCGAAAGACTGGAAAATCTTGTAGCCCAAGTCTTTGTAAAGAGCTTCTCCAGTGATTCTGGATAGCACAAAGAGAGACTCCACTGTTTCTGGTCCTAGACGGTTCTGACGATCAGCAGGTTTGACGACGAAGTCTTTCGATTCAGACTTATCGGTGTTGAAAACAGCACTTTCAGGAGCGATTCCCGTCGTCGTTTCAACGTACATTTTGTAGCAAGTGTGTGTAATGGCACGGGCAAGTTCCAGTTCGTGTTCACGAGCTGCATTCCACCATTTCTGTTTGCGTGATTCAGCCAATGTTAAACCTTCAGTTGCACCCAGCGCAAGTAACCCACCCATAAAGCACACTTCGTGATCCATCCTGTTGGACAAAGGGCCTTCGAGCCCTTTCTCAAGTTCCCCAAAGAAGGCCAGTTTGTTTGGCTCTGAATAACGCAGCAAATGCTCTCTGATGCCACCAAGCGATTCCTTGAACATCTCTTGATAAACTGGTTCCCTCGTTTGAAGGTACTGTTTTAGCAGTACTTCGTAGTAAGAATCCCCTTTAGAACCCAATCTGATAGAGCTGCCTTGGTATTTACCTGTTTCTGGCATAACATGCATTGGAACCAAACCAGCTTTAGGAGAATTGGCGTCCAGGATCGACATAATTTTTGACACCTTGTCCCAATATAAAGATTCACCTGTTAATGAGGATAGGTACTTGAACTCCAGTTGTAGAGAAGCAACGTCCGCCGTAAAGCTTGCGCCTCCATCAAGTTTATTCGGTATACCCTTGCCACTTTTCAGGTTGACTGACAGATAAGGCAGTCCTGACGGAGACTCTAGAGAGCCGATGATCTTATCACCTAACTTAACAGCTTTCTCTAAGTATAACTCTTTCCCAGTCAGGTAATGTGCACTAAGCAAGCCCCCGAGGAGACGTACTGTTGCGTCAAATACACTGACATCAATGTCGAAGTCGTAGTCCAATTCATGCACAACCCATCTCTCAGCCACCTTTAGTTCTTCTTCTAATCCCATCAGATGTAGGGTGTCCAGTGAGTCCACGATTATCCATCCTAGAGGCTGCGAGCCCAAGTTCTTTCCCTTCTGGCTGATCGGTGAGTACTCATCCAGTCCCCAACCATGTGTCTCATAGGATGCCCAACTGGCTCTCATAGCTTCCCGAACTTGCTCTTGTGCTAATGCCCAATCGATGGATGCGCTACTGCCGGTGCCAGGGCCGATTATGGATGATTTGAGAAACTGTCCTATGTAGTAGCACGCATAGAAAGCGAACAGAATCACAGTCACTTTCATCACAGTTGCTTTCCGCTTCTCCCATTGTGCTGATTTCGACAGCGGCGTAAATGGTTTGTCCTTGTACAGCGGCAATGTTGGCTTCTGTGTGAAGTTGAACACATTGGTGCCCCTTTTACCCAAGGGCGTCATTGGCTTGTGTGTGTGTCTGTACTGTCTCTATGTGTCCGGTTCAGGATCGAAGTGCTCCAAGTAATAACCAACACCACGAAGTAAAGGAGGACCGCGACCAGAACCACTGCAAGCCTTCTGCAACTCCGTCTGCTCCTAATACCTGTGTTGACGGTGTTTGTACAGTGTGCTTGGTGTGGTGTGGTGGTGGTGGTGGTGGTGCTCTGTCTCTTATGTAAGATATTTTTTCAGTAAGAACCATGAATTTTCAGCAGTTTTTTGTTCTCGCTTTGACTCATTAGCCATCATCTCATCAACACAACATCTTCGTCAGCACGTCTTTGATTTGATAGAGGTTTGATCTGATAGAGGTTTTGTTTGATCGAGCTTGATCTGATAGAACGTGATTCAAATCTGGTTCGACATATCGTGACTTGAAAAGAAAGAGTTATTGGAGCTTGTGATCGGGTAGCCAGGGATTAACTAACTACACTTAATGAGCACTGTTCCATCGCAGGAGATTGGAGCAACTATCCCCAACCTCACGCCACATGCTGTGTCCGTCACCCTCCCTACTTGGGAAGCGACAGTGGGGTATGAGAAAGGGGAGGACTGGGTTGTGAGCAAGATGAACTCGGGGTACCCGCGTTTCTTCATTCATTCGAAGATCCAGGAACTGTGCCTCTACCTTGAAGAAAGGTATGGACGCGAGGGTGAAAAAGCCTTTGTATTTGGAAGCTACAGTGTGGCCCGAAGATGTCGTGAATTTGTGAAGAACCAGGCCTCCAAGCTGCACGGGTCCGAGCTTTCAAGAGCTCCTAATGTTAGAATTTTGCAACTGTCAACAATGGGACCTCAAACCAAAGAGGAGGAAGGCTACAGAAAGGAGGTTAAAATTGCTGTTGTATTTCTCCCTTCAGCGTACTGGAAGTTAGCAAAGGCATACTGGCAACATTCTGGAGAAGGCATCTCCTCACGGATGGGTGAGTACGTTCTCCAGGAACTTCAATTGAGTGCCAAAACAGAGGACTGCGGAGTATTTATCGAGGAGAGATTTGGAAGAAACTTGGACTTGAGGTTTGCAGATGAGAGTAAGATAATTCTAAGAAAGAGAATTGCTGGGAAGTTAGGTGACACAAATCGTATTGCTGCTATTGACGAAACGGATGTGTTCCTGTATCCGTCAGGTATGGCATCGATTTTCAGCAGTCACCAGGCATTACTGAACACCATGGAGTCGAACAAGTCGGTGTGCTTTGGGTTTCCATACGTAGATACACTAAACATTTTGAAGAAATTTGGTCCTGGCGTGCACTTCTACGGGTTCGGAGACGATGAGTCTTTGAAAGCTCTGGAAGAGAAGTTGGCATCAGGAGAGAGAATCCTGGGATTCTTTTGTGAGTGTCCTTCTAATCCATTGCTGCGTACTCCCAATTTAAGAAAGGTCAGAGAGCTAGCAGACACGTACCAGTTTCCGGTGATTGTTGATGAGACAGTGGGCAACTTTTTGAATATTGACGTGTTGAAATATGCTGATATTGTCGTTTCCTCTCTTACCAAAGTGTTCTCGGGTGATTCGAATGTCATGGCAGGATCACTAGTATTGAACCCTCAGTCCCCATTCTACAGTACATTGAAGTCATATTTCCAGTCCAATTATGAGGACCTCTTCTGGCCGGAGGATGCAATTTATCTCGAGAGAAACTCTCGTGATTTCGAGCAGCGCTCAGCCAAGGTTAATGCTACAAGTGAAGCTGTGGTTGATCTATTCTTGGCAAGCCCTTTGATTAAGGATGTTTACTATCCGAAGATTTCGCCAACTAAGAGCTACTATGATGATCTGAAGACAGCCAACGGTGGTTACGGTGGTCTAATCTCCCTTGTGTTTTACAAAGTGGAACAAGCCAAGGCGTTCTTCAACGAAGCGTTATTGAGTAAAGGTCCTTCGTTGGGGACGAACTTCACGATTGCATGTCCTTATACGATTCTAGCACACTTTGAAGAATTGGATGAGGTTGAACACTGGGGTGTTGACCGTAATCTGATCAGATTGAGTGTTGGTTTGGAAGACAAGGATGAGTTAATTGGGACTTTAACAAAAGCATTGAACATTGCATCATTGGCTGGTTAAATTGGTTGACAACGATCGATCAAACAGAAGCGAAGAAACAGTTTTCACTGCGTAGCACTTAACCAGAACCAACCACACACCACTTCAACAGTTATCCCCGATGAGGATATATTTACACATAGGAGCATTCCAACATGACTTACGATCTACAATGACTTATAATAAATAAATAGTGAAAGGACGAAACAAAGTAGCTCGTTGTAGTAATGGCTGGCTGAGCCAGCCATCTCACCAACGCATCTCCTCTCATGTCTACACTCATGTCTACTCAAGGCAAGAGCCACACCACAGAGCACGGGTGCCAGCCCAGGTGTGGGTAATAGGTATAATAATGTATATTTTTGTTCATGTCATCACAGCAGGTGACCAGTATCGCAGAAAGCCTTTCAAAGATGTTCTATATCCAACCCTTGTTGAGCCATACTCACACACACGCACCCGCGCACACACACTCAAAGCACTGGAAAACAAAACACCAGCTCAAAAACGATGATCTGGCGCCGGAGACGTATCGTCCCCATGCCATGTTGCAGTTTCGTAATAGTTCGTTGCATCACTCCAGCCCCTAGTCCTTGAACTCGATTGGTTTCTCACCTCTAGCGAATCTTGGGTTTCTTGGGTCGTTGACAAACTCTCTGGTACCCGCTGAAGCTTCAGCTGCTTTACCAACGGTCCAGTAGACGATTGCGCCACCGACAAAAAATGGCCAGTATGGCTTGAAAATAGGAGTAGCGAATCTCTTTAGGGCCATTGTCTTAAGATACTGAATGAAACGGTGAACAGTGGTTTCTAGAAGAAGGACTGGACTGGGCTCTTCCTCTGTTCTACGGAAAAGGAGGTTTTTTGTGTTTTTTTTACTCAGTCCGCTCATTCGTTCGTCGGTGGCTCACTGGCTCTGTTCGCGGGTTCCCCGGCCGGGGTCGGTTCTGTGGGCTTTTGGGTTTTTTCATTTGTTGAGCGCGAAAAGTGAAAAGCGCGAACCCGCAAACTACCAGTAAATTACCCCGGGTAGAAGCACGTGCACTAGCACGTGATGAATCGGAAAGTTCCGAACATCTGGCGCTCCTGACTCGGGTCTTCCCGTAGCCCCACATCAATCACGGGATTCCTCTTATCAAGGCCGATACTGCGGACAGTGCCAGCCAGTGCGCCGCCCAGGGTGTGCGATATGGGGACGATATGACGGATTGGGGAGTGGATATTGAACTGATATAACTACTCACGCCGACACCCACACCCACACAGACAGCAAAACAGCGGAGATGAGTGAACAGGGCTGGGTGCCAATGCGCACAACTCCTGCGCCCTATTCAACAGCCACATTCCACGCGGGCCCCAACCACAACACCAGTTCCATTGCTGTTAAGGGTGATTGACTTTTTTCGATATGCACTGATTACCGACTGCTGCTAATGATGCATTGGCCAAGTTCCAATAAAATAATTAAATCAGATAAATAGTATTTAAAGGGTCTTGATTTCCCTCTTGATGCAAGCAAAAAAATCACACGCATAGCTATCACTACTCTGCTCAGGTCAGTTGCAGTTCTGTTAGTTACGCAAGATGAGCCCTCCTCATGTGCTGTCTGAGGAAGATTTCAAGGCGCAAGTAGTATCGCTATACACAGATGTGATCAACGCCAAGCTAGATGGATCAGTACTTTCGTTCTCCGATGAGTGGTTTGCGGAGGCTAATAACTTGATCCAGGCGCACACACCGATCTACGATCCCCACAAGTTTGTGTTTGCTGGCAAGTGGTACGACGGTTGGGAAACCCGCAGACACAATCCGGAAGAGGCAGATTGGGTTGTATTCAAGTTTGGCGTCTCAAGTGCCAGACTGATTGCTTGTGAAGTTGACACGTCTTATTTCTCCGGGAACCATGCACCTTTTATCAGCATTGAGGCTGCAAACATCACCGGTGATGATTGGCACACAGCCACCTGGGAAACAGTCATCGAGAAAGTGGAGTGCGGCCCATCTCAGCGCCAGTTCTTTTCCCGTGGGTCTCTGACAGAGGGCGCATTCACCCACGCTAGACTGAAGATGTATCCCGACGGAGGAATTGCCCGGCTGAGACTCTACGGTGAAGTGGTTCCTAACTTTGCCTCCATCAAGGCCGATCAGGTCATTGACTATGCAAGTGTGAAGTTCGGTGGTGTGGCGGTGGCTTGCTCTGACCAGCATTTCGGTACTGCTAGTAACCTGCTGTTGCCAGGCAGAGGCCAGAATATGGGTGACGGTTGGGAGACCAAACGTTCTAGAACTCCAGGCCATGTTGACTGGGCTGTTATCAAACTGGGTGCCAAGACGAATATCAAAAAGGTTATCGTTGATACCGCACATTTCAGAGGTAATTTCCCACAGAAGATTACCATCCATGGTCTGAACACTGAATCTGCCATCCCTGCACATGATGACGCTGCCTGGTTGGAGCTAGTTGGCGAGAGCAAGACTTTTGCTGATAAAGAGCATGACTACAATGTTGAAGTACCAGGCGTATTCACTCATGTGAAGCTTACAATGATTCCAGACGGTGGTGTAAAGAGAGTTAGGGTCTTTGGAACTGCTGCAGTTTGAACAGTGCATCCAAAATAAAACCAAGCGTGATCGATCTGTGTGATGCTTAGCATCATTATTAGAAAAAAAATAATACTCATAAAATACATAAAGTGCATATAAAAAAGTAGCTTCTTGTAAGGCATGGTGCACTTTTGGAATACCTGGTCCTAGTCAACGGGGGCGAGAAGGTTGATAGAGGGCAGCAGGAGAGAGACAGTGTGTGTCTAACCCGCTATGTCTCGCCTGAGGAGTAATCTGCTCCAACGAGTGCCTGTGCACTCGTTTGTATTCCCCAGCCAAGTAGATCTTTCAGAAGTTGTCGTAACCCTTAAAACGATAGCACCCTACAACGGATACTATGTGAGACAGTTTCTAGAGAAGCTGCTGGAAACAAGTTTGATTGAGTCAGAGGCAGACGAGCATGATCAGCTTTATGAGATGATGAGCGAGCTAATGTTCTGCAAACCAAAGCCAGCCACGGAGCCTGAACTGGTCACATTCTCGATAAACCCAGCAACACAAGTCCACACTTATGAGACACCCAGATTGATATCTGGACAAGGGACGACCGGTTTGCGAACTTGGGAGGCAGCATTGTACCTGTCCTCGTATCTCCTGACTCACAGAAGCAGTGCCTTCAGAGGACAAACGGTACTTGAATTAGGTGCAGGAACCGGCGTTGTATCAATAGCTCTGTTGAAAGCAGGAATCGTGAAGAGGGCGATCATCACAGACGGAGACTCCCAGCTGGTACAAAACCTCAATGGCATTTTCCTTGCGAATGGCCTGATTATACAAGAGCGAAGCGATATGGACTGCCAGTCTCTGTGGTGGGGGAGAGATCCTGTGCCCCAAGGCGTTGATACAATCATTGCGGCTGACGTGACCTATGACTCTTCGCTAATCCCGTGCCTGGTACAGTGTGTTGCAGAAGGACTCAGCAATGGCGTGAGGAGCGCTTTGATAGCTGCCACGATGAGAAATGAAAGGACCACTCAGACATTTGAGGAGGAAGTCACTGCGAAAGGTTTGCGTTGCGAGATTATTGACAGAGTCATGAAACCCTCTGAGATGAACGCAGAGGGCGCAGTATGGTACTCTGAGTCCACCCCTGAGATCAGAATCTACCAAGTTACAGCTTTGTGATGATGGCCCATCTCTCATAGAAAGATATAAACAAACAAACAAACAAACAGAAAAACAAACAAACACAAAACATAAATCACAGGAGCGTAGAGACCACGACCCACACGCAACATCTACGTAGAAACTAAACAGCTGTGCGCTACTAAATGAACCCACCAGCTGTGGTCTTACAGCCCTTAAGCGATAAGGAAAATATTCCGGAACAGTATACTTCATCACCACCGCGCAAGACGAAGCTATCGGATACCCAGCTGCTACAAGCAGAGATTGAACGGGTCCAGAAGCTCTACAGTGGAGAGGTACTCGCCAACCAGAAAGCACTCGAAGAGCAAGAACGACTTGAGCAGGATCTTTTGACGAAGGAGAAGGAGCTACTTGTACAGCAGAGGAAGTTTGCACGCATCGCTGAGTTGAATGTTGAGTTGAAGGGCAAATTGACACATGATGCGCACTGCTTCGAGTTGGAGGTGACGAAGCATAAACTGCAACACGAGAAGACGATACAGGATCTCAGGGAGGCCCATAAGCAGGTGCGAGAAGGTAAACGGGAGATTGATGCTAAAACCCAGGAGATTGAACAGTTGAACGCTGAGATGAGCGAGTTGTATCGCCAACTAAGTGAAAGGGAAATAGAGCTAGCTGAACATTTGGAAGGGGCTAGGCAGACGAGCCTCAGTGGTGATAATGATCCAAGCTATCGCACCAGCACTCAGCAGAATAGTGACAATGAGAGATTGGGCGATGAGTCTGAAGAAGAGGAAGGGCTTGAATATGAAAAGCAAAACGACAGTTTCATGGAGCTCCTCGAAGACTCGTCAGACGACGACGGCGACGACAATAACGAGAGATTTGGTGCAGCACCTGGGTCTCTTGCACATGACTACACTGCTACGCATCTGAACAAAGTACTTTTGCGATACCAGTTCGAGATCAAGTCTCTCAAAAACGAGAGAACCCAGCTTTTGAATTACATTAACAGATTGTTGAAGAACCAACCACGCGACGACCAAAACGACATATTGAAGGGGAAGCTAGTGAGCAGGAAGATACTCAGAGTAGTTTCCTCCGCATTGACTGGGGCAGCCGCCACTGCTACTGCGGACCCACAACTACAACCACCACTACCACTGTTAGGGCAAGCGCCACACCAACAACAGCACCTGAGACAGCAGCAGCAGAAGCTGCTTCATCCTGGTAAAAGGAGAGGGGTATCAAACTACATTGATTTGCCGTCGTATTCGTGCCTCGCAACCAACGACAAGCCGGTTGCCAAGCCTATTATTGTGAAGCCCCTAGGTCTTGCAGTCGGGCATCGCTTGTACATCCAGAGGACATCCCAATTATACCAGCAGAACATCACACTAGCCATGCCATTATTCTCACGCCATGCACAACTACACTCCACCTCATCAACTCTTCTAGATTTGGACTCTTTGAATACCGTGTCTTGACAAAACGTTCGAAATGCGCCATCTCTTCCTGCACGGCTGGTTCGTTCATAAGCCGGAGAAGGGAAAAAAATAAAAAATCATACGTTTTTTTCCCACACTACTCTGGATGGTATAATAAGGATGATGTATCCATCAAGATTTAGTTAGGGCTATGTAGCAAGTGATTGATCGTCACATATTTGGATCTTCGCAGGTAGTCAACCAGTAGACGGACAAGGGCAGTCTCTTAGGACTTGTTTTGCACTTGTTCCTTGCACCAACCATTTATGGAGGAACGGTGTGTGCGGCGAAAGAGAGAAGGATGGCATTGCGGAATTACATGTACTATAAGCACCACGACTCATTGAAAGAGAAGATTGCACATGGTTTCACGTCGAGCAGCAGTACACCCGAAACAGCAGCAGCAGCAGCAGCCTCAGGAGCAGGAGCAGTAGTCGAAGTAGCGAGCAATGGAGGGGTAGACGGACGGCTAGCGTCGAGCATGGCAAGGTTGGTTGTAGCATCAGACCTCCAGGCGGTGGAGGACAGCAACCACTGCCAGCACCATCAGCTACCGGAGAATAGGACAAAAAGAAAGAAAAGGCTCACACCCACACAGATAAGGAAGATAGAGAGAGAGAAACAGATGAGGGAAGAATCCGCCATGGCGGAGCCACTATCGATACCAAGCCTGTCGTCCGGTACGACTAGCGTGAAACCACACATAGTACCACCAGCAACCATGGGCCACCAAGCGGTTGTGCCTCCTATGGGCGTGCCTTGCAACGCGCAGCACTAGTAAGGAAACATGATTAATGAAGTCCACGATATCTTGCACATCAGTCTTGTCAGTCTGCCTGTAGCCACCGATACAACCGACACAATACGCACACATACACACCACCGCCAGCCACTACAGATATCTAAACGCGCCGCTACTAAATATGTACACACCATCTGACACCCCTCTTTCAGCTCGACGAGTCGATCCAGACGGGTTCTTATTGGTATGAGTTCCTCTCTCCATCTGGAATCACGATGAATTTAAAATCACAGTCCCACAGTCCCATTACATACGAGACCCCTGTACGACTCAAGACCCCACACTGCATCACGCTTTGATACAAGAACTGTACCCCAGCCGTCAGCAGCAGACATCCTTAGAGAATGTGGTGATCTGTATCATGGGAGCAGGCATTTAATCACGTACTGTCTAATAAGATGGATGAACTTTTGGACAAAGTTAATGAAAGGAAAGGAAAAGAAGAGGAAGGAGGAAGGAGAGAAGAGAATTTTTTTTTGCTTTTAACACAGACAGAGTTGGTGTATGGATGTACATTTTGTTAACAAAGAATCAACCAGGATCTTTTACGTAGGTATATAACATAAGGGAAGGGACGGGAGTGGTGGTGGTGAAGGGGCTGGAGAGCAGCGGCGGCAGAAGCAAAGGCAGTAAGTAGTAGTAGTAAAATTTATAGCTTTATCAAATGGGAAAAGGGATTTTGTTGTTGGCTGTGGCCACTATTAGTATTAATGCAAAGTAGAAAGAGCAGGCGCACCAGCCGCAGCAGTAGGTTGGACGTCGGAGGGCGAGTTTGGCTGGGATTTAGAGAAGCAAACAGCTCTTGCTTTCAGCGCCTGAGCAAACAGGAGCGCAATCGGCCATATCGGCGCGTCAGCAAGGATTCTCACACCAAGATACAATGACCGCGTGGACAGCCTTGCGCTCTGGATCACACGGGCTGTCTCGTTGATGTCGGTGTTAGGGTTCACCGCACGCTTCACAACTTCATCGTCCAGCTGCTCCACATCGAGCGCACCTTTGGCTTCCACACGCAGGAATTCTGCGTAGGTCTTGTTGTTATCGCCACTCAGCATCAAGCAGTGCTCAATCTTTTTGAAAACCATCTCAGATCTGAGCCACAACGTTCTCTCATTGGCATTGAGGAACCCGTAGTTGAGCTGGCGAACATTGGCTGCATTCTTCTCTATAGAGAGTAGGAACTCAGCAATAATCAAAAGGGACGTGAAGATACAAGTGATGAAGAAGACAGGTGTTCTCAACGAAGTCTTTTCGGCATCCTGGTGGATGGAAACGTAGTCAATCCACAGCTTGACGATATCAAGAGCGTAGTTAGTTGCGTCTTTCAAAGCCTCTGGGTCATCTCTCAGTTTCTGTAAATTGGAATTCATACCTGCCCAGTCCTTCTGCCAAATCTTTTCAATGATCGCCGTCAGGTCAACACACTTGCGGATTTTGGCTAGTGAAAGTAATGGGAGAATCAATCTGAGAATAGGAGTGCGGTTGTAAATTGCTTGCAATGTTTGCTCGTTGTTCAGATAAAAGACCCCGCCATTCTTGATGTATAGAGATTCCCAGCTCTTGATGAGGTTTTCAATTACTGGTCTCGCATTCATTCTCCAATTGGTGGCTGCGATTACCCCGTTGGTCTCACCCTTCAATGCAATACGCTCCAAGGATATCTTCTCGTGAATAGACAGTAGCAAACTCAACAAAGTTTTCATTTGGAACTTTTTATTCAACTGCTCGTTATCATTCAGGACAAAGTTATTCAGCGTGAGGTATGACAGACAGTTGGTGTAGCTATCAACACCGTTGGAAAGCTCAACAAGAGCAAACTTTGAATCGATGGTGTAGTTGTGCGAATCAAGAATTTCATGCCATTGCTGATAGTCAGAACTTCGCCACAACTCTTCCCATTTACAATGGATACCACACTTTAAGTCTATCGAGTGTAGTGAACAGTCAAGTCCGATTAACGATGTGAACAAATTTGAAATCAGCAGGATAGTATGGCATGTTCTGATCCTAGTTTGAGCAAGAATGAAATAGTCAAAGTTCTGTCTTTTGATGTCCTCAGAAACAGAACCAGCGTTATTTAAAACAGGAGGCGGGGTCAAGAAATTTTCCAATGGATGATTCAAGGCAGTGATTTTAACTAGTTCTATCAAAGAGTTTAGGAAAATAGCCATTGTTTGAGTCACATTGAGGTCATTGTTGAAGATTCCAATGAATATCAGTAACACCATTGATTGATACACCCATATTGGTACCGAGTTCGCCCTATTGGAGTAGGCATCCTTTGAGGCCTGGCTCAAATCTGCTTTGAAGTTCTTCTTCTCACGTTCCAAAAACTCATGGATTCTGAAGCGTGATATGTTAAACATGAGCATTGCATGAGTTGAGTGGAACCCGTACAGGGCACCCACAGCACAAACCGAAAGAAGTAATGGATAATTATCAACGGAGGGAACAAGGGTTTCAAGGTGAATGAATGGGAAATATGTGTCAAATTCTGTTTTGAAAAGATACAGATATTTGTTTAGCTGGTACAGAGACGGTAATTGTGAATCATCTAATCCATTTGCCTTTAGAATATGCTCCCTGAGCTCAGGAGAGAACAGTTTCATATCAGAACTATTGCTTTCAACCTCTTTATAAAACAGATCCACCTGTCTGGATCTGAAAAGAGATGGAATTCCGTTCGATGAAGCAACGCTTGTTGGAGATGCAGATGTTATCGACTGTTGACGACCTGCTGGAGTGTGCCCTGGAACAGAGGCTGATGGACTGAACTCATTGTTTGGTGAGACAGATGATGCAATAACAGAAGATGGGCTGTGATGAGATACATCATTTGAGATGGGATCAACACTAATGCTGTTTGGCCTATTGTTCTTATTGGTATTGTCATTAGTGATGGTGTTGATCTTCTTGCTTTTGTTAGTATTAGGTTTGCTGTTAGTTGTATCATTATTGTTGGCGGAGGGAGGACTGATTCCTCCAAACCCGATAGCATTAAGGTTTCTCATGCTACCAAAGTTAGCCTCAAATGGAGTTCTGATGAATTCCTCGAGCCAGTCTTCTGGAGACGAGCCTCCCATCAAACCATTGATATCTGCAGATCCACTGTCTGTAGGTACTGTAGATCCTGTGGCATTTGATTCAGCAGTTGCAGCGCTGGATGGTGCAGCGCTGGATGGATTAGAGGTGATGTCCAGGGGATTGATAGGGGTGTCGATAGAAGCCATGCTTATACCGTTTTCATGATTGATGTCAGCCGAGGAAGCCACTGGAATAGCTGGTGCGCTTCTACGCTGGCGCTTGTTGGAACTGGTCGTGAAGAAAGGATTGAAATCTTCTCTGGGTGTGAACCCATGTGAACCACCAGTGTAAAGGTATTCACTGGTAAAGAAATCAAACTTTGGTGTTTGGACATTGTTATTTGGTTCATTAGTGTAGGAAACTTGGGGTTGAGCGTCCAAGCTGAAATCATCGATATCGAATCCCAGTCCCAGTGAGCCTAAATCAACGCCTCCATCACTAGCTAAAGGAAAATCCCTTGGAGCAAACTGTGGAGTTGCAAATCCAACCTGATGGGGTCCCTCTGGTTCAGGAGCAGGAGGAAGCTTTGAGCCGTCCTTTGTATAGGACAGCGCACTTGAGGCAGAGAACGAGTTGTGACGTGCTTTCTTCGGTTGGTATGTAGAGAGAGAGCGCTCAGCAGAGAGCGACGAGCCTCCATTAGCGGAGGTAAAATTAGCGGAAGGTGTTACCGTGTCAAGTTTAGCTGCAGCGCTGCTGTTCTTTCTTGGTTGCTTGAACATATAGTCATTGACAATGAGATTGTTGCCACCATGGCTGCTGTCGCTGCTGGCTGTAGGCAGAGAAACTTCCTTGTTTCCATAGTTAGTGATTATGCTTCCCTTCACCGTTTCCTTGCCGGTACCTCCATGAAGCTTCTGTTGGTGTCTTAACACAAGGTCTCGACGGGCAAAACAGCGCCCGCATTGCGCGCACTGGAAAGGTTTCTCATTGGTGTGGCTTCTTTCGTGGCGTTTCAAATGCTCGAACCGCGCAAATGCTCTCGTACAGGTGGTGCATATGTGGGGTCTAGGTTTATCGGTCTTGATGATGGCAGACTTTTTCGGGATGGGCTCAAAGCCTTGCACCGACTGTTGGATTTGCTTGGGTTGTTTGAGCGGGTCCTTTGGGTTTGACAGTCCAGTCTGTATTGGAATGTGTGCATTGTAGCCTTGACGGGACGCTGATGAGGCTCTCGAACCGGAGCTGGCATTGGTCGCTGTTGCTGAACTATTACTCTTTGGGGCCTCCTTGCTCATGGCGTCGCTCAGAAATATATATAGAAGGCGCTATATATATGTGTGTATGTGTACGGTGCAGTTGTTATGCCACCTGCTCTTCTTCGTCCGGTCCAAGTATCAAACGACTTCAAAGACCAATGTTGTGTGGAGCTGGCAGAGAGTGCAAAGCGCAGTTAGCGGTGGTCACGGCCAGCAGCTATCGCTCTCTTCTTCTTCCGCTTCTTCTGCTCGCCCACGCTCCAAGCCGCGGCGCCTCTTTCGAAGTGCTGTCTGTCTGTCTGTCTGTTGGTCGGTCGTTACTCCACAGCAAGAAACAGAGTGCGGCGTACGTAGTTCCTTTGTTCAGAGATGGGGAACGCCGGAGCAAAACGAACGACAGGAGATGGTGCGCTGCGCTAGTCTTGAGTGAATCCTGGGGCCAAGATGACAGACCTCTCTCAAGCTAGTTTCAAAATAGAGTGCTTCAAAAAAAAGAAAACTGGAAAGGAGTCCGAGAAGGAACAATCTTAGTGTTGATATATAAACGAAACAAGAGAAAGAGTGTTTTAAGGGAAGAAAATTAATTAATCAAAAGAAAAAAAGTTTTTGGGAAGGAGAAAAAACTCAGATTTTCCTTAATATTTTTTTCCTATTTGGCTGGAGTATGAGATAAGTTTTCTTTTTTCTCTCAGCTGTGCCTCGCATCAGTTAGACGGGAGGAAGGGGGAGGGAGGGAGAGAACAGAAGTACACAGCGGTGCGGTGCAGTTCAGCTGAACTCAGCTGAGCTCAGTTCAGTTCGCGTTGTGGCGACTTGTGTTATTATTAATTCCGTACCATAGCATGTATCTGGTGAATCAATAATATTTTTTGATCAATGCTGTGTTGTAGAACCAGGGACAGACGACAGACAGACCACTATCTGACTCGGACCCATTGCTAGCGACATCGTAGTCGTGCCGGGCGCGTGTGGAGCGCTGCGCGCAGCATGGACGGTGGACAGAGAGTGCAGGGCAGCAGACGGCCGCTGCCCTCGCTCCCCCGAACTCTGCTGCACACCTGGCCGGCGTGCCAGCTGACAGCGTACATATATGAGATGCGCTCCAGTGCTTCACATGATGATACTTCCCAAAGCAAATGGGTGCGAGGCGGGTTCTGGCGGTGCCCCATGCCGAGAAAGAGAGGTAAAATAATATCAGTAGGAGTAGGTGGCTAGCACTTCTACTGCAGACAAGTTGAACATTTGTGGAGAGAGAGTGTGTGTACATGCTTTTCCGCCGTACGTAGCTAGCTACGAACGCTAGCAGGGACCATCCGCCCCGAGCACCTGGTACCCCCAGGCTCGACACTACAAGAACAGCTCAACAACCATGCTCGCAGCGACATACCCTTCACGCCCATCCATCTACACAGGCTGCTAGACCGCATAGTGTTCCTATAGCGAGAGGGCACTCACTACTGATGGCGCATGCGTCGGTTGCATGGAACTTTTTGTCCTTCCTTCTTGATTTGGTCAGTCAACCAGTGTTACTACCATCAGTATATTATATAGGGACCTGACTGCTTATATAATGGAGGGGAATACGAGAGTACGAACCGCCTCAACGGTAGTCGGAAGCGTTTAGTTGGGCCTGCTGCCACCAGAACCAGTGAAAATTCCCAACAATGCGAAACGAATGACTGAGGGGTAGAGGTACGGGAGCATGTTCCCGCATACACTCACATCAGTGAGCGACGGAGAGACTGAGACGAGCTTGAGGGTGGAATGGTGGACGGAGAGGTTCGTGGGACAGCAGCGGCGTAGGTCAGTGGCACCCTGGACTCGCTGGCTTCGGATCGCTGGCTTCGGATCGCTGGCTTCGGATCGCACGGACAGCCAGTCTGGCACTCGTCAGCCCAGGTCGGCTTACTATCGGCTTTTCAGACATACGATTTTATTTAATATAATTATTTGAGCATACAGCTGTTTCACAGTAGGCGAGGGAGGGACAAATGCGAGAGACGTTTGCTGTTCAAAGAGTGGATTTGTGCTTGCGTAAGTGCATTTTCTCCAAGAAATCAATCCTACCGAACCCCTCTCGAGACTCGCTTTCCTCGTTTGTCTAAGATCTCATATCTGTGCCTAGCACTATCAACCCCACGTTATAGATAATCTGGGGAAGGGGAAGAAATAATTATGCTTTGGTCAAACTAATCTTAAGCTCACAAGCGAATGTTTGGCCTGGGTGTTGTTGATTCCGCGATTTGCAGCAATCTGAGTCTTACTTCAGTTGCATGTGGCAATCACACGTAAGACACAGACCAAACAAAAAGTAAAGGACTTTGTGTGATCTGATCACACTCGCCTTGATTGGTCCAGGAGACACTGCCTCGTTCCTCAACTGTGTCCCAAACAAGTATATTCCTGGCACGTGACCTTCTCCTCCGAGGGCAGAGCTGGTGGTATTCCGAGGTGTTCGGTTCCCAAAGAGGAAGGAATACACAAAAGCACTGTTTCAGCAGAAGGAAGACAGAAGGACAGACCTCGCTTGCAGCGTTCTACTGCTGTTGTTAGGTTCTGCTATAGACTGGGGTCCTGTACAGAGACAGCTCCAGGAGGTTGCACTGTCTCTCAACAGTCTTTTCGACACCACAGGTGTATACGCACACAATGAACCGCAATGATACAGGAGGATCCGCACACGATGTCAAGCATCTCCTCGATGGGGTTGATGTTTTAAATAGAGCCGACTTCTCAGGACTGATCGAGAGGCGGTTGGGAGCAGCTGTCACAGCTAGTGACTACCAGGATGTCTCTGACCTTTATGAACTACTCGCAAAGCTGTACGCTCTGAGCAGCGAAGAGAGGGCTTCGTGGTATCAAGTGGTTGAGAAGACTAGTGACAGCGGCTATCAAAGGCTTCTCTCTTGGTATCAGGCTCTCCTTGGTGATGTAAACACACCGCAGTTCATTGCTGCATATCTCAAATTTCTGATAAGCAACAACATTGAAGAGAAATATCATGATATACTTACACTCTCTCTAAATCATGACTTCCAGAATAGCCAGAGCCTTTTCCATCAAGGAGCCGATTTCATAAGGAGTAATCCCAAGTTGTACACATTGGACATATTGAAAGATCATTTCATAAAGCGGCTTCTGATCAAACACAGTCAGATTGATGAAACTTTTGAGGAGTACTCTTCTTTTGTGTCTAAATATTGCCCTGAAGACTACGATCAAGAAATGTTGCGGGCAAGCAAGATTTACAACGCTACCAAAGAAGACCAGCAGGAATGGGAGTTGGCCTTTTCTCAATCCTACACTGATGTAAGGTCTAGATGGATGAATATTATAGCACTAGCAGAGTCTGTGCCAAGAAAGAAGAGGAATATTAACGATTTCTGTGCAGCATTTGAAGAGACTGTGTCTCAACTTGATCATATTGACATTTGGCAATCTTTCTTAACTTTGTTTGACCAATACAGCTTACATATAAACAATAATGATGAGATGTTAAAATACTTGAGCAGGTTCCTAAAACACTTCCCCTATGACCCTCATCCGTATACTGAGATCCTCAAGGGCATTCCAACTAGATACAACATTGCCATATACGGCAGCATTCGTAAACGAATGCTATACTTCATGGAGCATTTCCAATGTGATTATCCTAACTGGAAGGAGCTGGTAATTGCTCATCTCAAGGTAACATTCTTGCTGAGTGACACACAAGAACTTATTGATGAATATTTTCAAGTAGCCATTGAGTGTGACTCTGATCCTCTGCATTCTGTCGAGCGGTTTATAGTAAACTGCATGGAACGTAAAAAGCTGATCCAAGAGGCTAGAAAATACCTAAGGATTCTTACTGATAAATTTCCTCATCAAGCTGAGGTGTGGTTGCTCTCCTCTTCTTTTGAGAAAGAGCATGGCAACTTTGAGTCTATGCATACTGTGCTGAATGCCGCATTGAATAGATCCCCGTCCATGGACTGGCCTGAACGAATTATCGACGAATACCAAAGGTTTGCTGAGCTTAATACCGTCGATTACAAAACAACGCTAATAAAGGTTAACCAAAAGATGAAACAGGTGGCAAAAATAAGAGAAGACCTACCTGTTGATGATAGTAATAACCATAAAAGAACTAATGATGATATAGAAGCAGACGTGATAGAAGAGGATCAGCCCCAAGAAGGAAAGAAGAGAAAGACAGGAACGCCTTTAAGAAACAGGGAGCAATTCACTGTCGCTGTCTCTAATGTCCCCGATAATCTTTCTGACAGGCAATTACTTCACTTCTTCAAAGATTGCGGTGAAGTTTATGAAATAAAACTTATCCCCAGCGAGAATGAAACTTTAAAGGTGCATCTGGAATTCACAAGCGAGCAGGATGTGCTCAAAGCACTGACAAAGGACTACAAGCGCCTTGGAGGCTCCGAGATACGTGTTCAGAGGTTAACAAAAAACACAGTTTGGGTAGCAAACTTTCCTCCTACGTTCACACAGTCCGACCTGGAGAAGCTCTTCTCCAGCTGCGGTAAAGTTGTAAGCGTTAGACTGCCATCTTTGAAGTTCAATACTGGAAGAAGGTTTTGCTATGTGGAGTTTTTGGATAGTGACAGTGCATCAATTGCTGTAGGTGATTTTGACGGACATGAGGTTCAAGGATTTAAGTTAACTGTCAAGATATCTGATCCTACCTCAAAGCAAAGTAGAACAGGTGCAGCTGAAGAAGGCAGAGAGGTGTTTGTTGGTAAACTCGACTTTCATAAGGTTACTGCTTTTAAGCTCAAAGAAATATTTGAAAAGTATGGGAGAGTTCAAAATGTTCATTTGCCTCTGAGCCAAGAGGGAAGAGATTTCAATAGAAAGAATGACGGGTATGCTTTCATCACATTCGAAACAGCAGAACAGGCGAATGCATCTCTCGCACTTAACCATGTGTCATTTGAGGGACGTGTCATTGACGTGATGATCTCCAAAAAGAAGCTTCTGAGGGAGAAGACGAAGGAGAGAAAGGCCTTGCAAGATTATAAACACTCAGACTCTGTGATTTCATTGACGTCCTTACCAGAGACATTGAACAGCCAGCAGCTGCTTGAATTCTTTTCAGGGTTTGCGGAAGTTAAGGATGTGATTCTTGAGCCAAAGTTCAACGGGGCACTTGTTGTGTTCAAAAATGCTAAAGATGCTGGTGAGGTCGCACTCAAGACCGAGGGAGCTCACATTGGCGACTATCAAGTACAGTTCTCAACCGTTGCTGAGCTGCACAGACAGGAAAAATTTAGTGATGGCAGCACTAAACACTACAATCAGCCTACTGGTATCAAAGGACCGTCTTCTCTCCTTGTGCCGTCTTCACTAAGGAGAAAACCAAAAATGGTGTCATCGGTTGGAAATGTACCTCAAGCCACCAGTGACGGTAAATCTAGTGATACTGACCAGCAGATACAAAGGACGAATTCAGATTTCAGAGCAATGTTGTTAGGAAAGAAGTGAGGCTACAGAACATAGTTCATACACAAGATAATATGAGATTGGGTCGAGTTAATGGTTGTAACCGTCTATTCTTATTATTCATTGATTGAATCATTCAATTCTTTCATTTGAGCCACCAGTTTCTCAACCAGTGGTGTCCGTAGTTTATCCTCGCCCTCGAACAGTTTCTGCTCCTCTAGTGTTGTAGGTATGATCCTTGAAGTTAAATATTTTGGGTGAGCAAGGAGATGGACAAGAGCCTTGGATAGCTCCCTCATGTCCTGTGCCCTATCCATTCCTGGGATTGAGTCGACAGACTCTGGCAAGCCAGTGGTTGTTGTATTGCTGTATTCCTGGAACAAAACACGCAGTGCTTTTTGTAGAAGAATGATTTGTTCAGTTTCTTGCAAAGCAGGGAAAGTGATAGCCACAGAGTCTTGAGACCAGCTTCTTGTAGTGGAGTAAATCTGCTCTGAGAAGTAGCTTACGAAGTTGCTGATCTCAGGTAGTAGTCTTACACCAAATTTGCTCAAAAGAATCAATATTATGGCAAGCAGTCCGTTGCTCCAGATGTTGTGTAACCTTGGACTAGTATGAACGTGAATGTTTCCCTGCTGCACTCTTACCGACAAGGGACTTTCCAGTAGTGCGGTAAATAATCCATTTGAGATCAGTTTCTCTGCAATAGAGTCAACAGCAATCAACTCAATAATGAAGGTAAGGGAGAGCTCTGCAAATATTGGCTCTTCGTCCACCAGTATGTTATGGGAATTCGAGTATGTGTTAAGAAGTGCTCTCAGGGTGCTGCAGTCCACCAAGAAGTTGGTGAATTTAGTCATGAGATAAAAGGGAGGTTTGATAGCTATCAATCCTTTCACCAGTGACATTATCAAAAACATGTCTTCAATACGACCATTGATAGCAGGGGTATTTATGTCTGATGGAATTGCATCAAGAAGTACTGTTGTACCCTTGGCTATGACAAGTTCGGTGAAATCTGACATTAAGGAAGACAGATGTTCGATGACCTTCGAATCACATGACATAGCATTGAGTGTGTTCGAAATTATTCTCAAAAGGGGTCTGTAGATATCAGATTGATTGGTGCCTAACTTCGATAAGAAATCAACATCTGGAGAGCATACTAGTTTTAGAGCCAACTCTAAGATTTCTTGATTTAAAGCTGGGTCTAGTTTTTTGCTACTCGTGATCAGATACAAGAGGAAGAATGAGAGTTCACCTCTGACTCGGTACACCTCATTAAAAAGAGGCACTGATGTGCCCTCAGCCAAGTTTGCCTCTAGAAGCTTCTTGATTATCTGTTCGAAAAGACCTTGGGTTTTGTGCTTTTTCGCATATGCGGTCAACAACGCACCCCATGACTTAGCAGCTCCAATCTGCGCAGAAACGTACTGTAAGTTCAATGACGCTGAAATAACCTCAGATCTGTAACCATGGGTCAGACCTGACCCTGTCCAAAACGAGTTGTGGTTCAATATGTCATCAAGAAGGGCCAAATCATAAACAGAGCCTTCCCCGAAAGTTCTTGTAGAAGTCAACGGAGTGCGTATGAACTGCTTTAATTTCAATTTTGGCCATTTTTCCTCAAAATTCTTATTCAGATTTGCATGAAGAGAAGAACGATAACCAAATGGTTCATAAAGCGGTTTAATCAAGTCCAGTATGTTGTTATTTTGGAGTGCATCGATGATCGGTTTGGTGCCATGTCCATCCTTGGATGTGAAGATAATTAAGGCACAAATTTCTGCGATCCTGGAGTTGAGTTTGTATGAGTAGCACCCTTCTATAATGGAGTTGTTGTCTTCCGGACGATCACTGGAGAGAGTTGAAAGCTTTTTGACTAGTATCTCAATGAAATCTTTACTTCCATTTTCGTCTTTATAGGACCAGGAGTTCAAAGCAAAAGCTAAAGAATCAACCAAGTAGATGCTTAATGAGGCTGGGTAATAGTCCAAGTTTTTGACATCATTCTTTAGAGTGCCGAGGAGTGATGCCTGCTTCTGTTTGTTATATTCAGAACCATTGATGAATGTCATGGACAACCCCTTTTGTTTCCCAAGAATGATAGCCGAGAAGAAGGAGTAGATGTGCTTTTTGACTTTGATATCATCATGGATGAACTCTATATCAGACTTTAGCGAAGAGACAAGAACATTAGTGTAGTAGTCACGAAGATGTGATAGCAATGAGGGTGGCTCGGTGTTCCAGGTGACACCTACTAATTGGGTTAGTAACTGGAGAATGTCGCTCCTCAAGTTGATATGCTGGTTGTAGGCTCTCACTAGCTCTGTTGATTTTTCAAAAAATTCACGTTCCAGAGTACATGGCTTGGCCCCAAGAAGAGATCTTATCGAAATCACAAGTCTGGAAAACTCAAGAGATATCCTTACGTTCTGCGAGAACCAGAAGCCAACTCTTCCACTTGAATCAAATAAAGATGGGGTTCCCACAATCAAAGGAAGAGCAGAGAAGATTGGTTTGATGACTCTGACATCAGGTAATGCAACTGTGAATGCATGGAGAATCCTTTTCGCAGAAGAAGCCAATACGTATGTGATTTTCTGTTCTGGCTCAGTATCTAAGTCCACGCCATAACAGGAGTACAATATCTTGGTGAAACTGTCTAATACCAATGTTGCGATTTGAAACTTTTGATGAGGTTCGTTGTAGTCCCAATATGTGAAACTTTCGAAAACATGGATTGCGAAGGATGTGAGCTTTGGCAATACACTTAATTTATGAGTATCGAGATCTTCAGCACCGACAAGAGAAGTGATGACAAGTTCATTGTAAAGTTTCAGACAGGCTATGGTGAAGTCAAAATAACCGTTAACGGTTTCAACACTCCCCAAAATTGTGCTAATTAAGCCACCTCTACCAGTGTGTTCAAGAAGATCAGAACGAGCTAAATGAGACCAAACGATTTGTGGATAAGGGTGAACCAAGGCTGACATAAAGCTAACAATTTTTGTGAGGATCTGAGAATTTCTTTGGTGGAGGGATTGTTCGAATAGCTTCAATATTATATCCAGTATGTCACTGTCATCTAAGAAAGCTGACATTTTCTCAAAGATTTCGGAAATCGTGTCAATGTCCGAGGAAACAATAGCACTTGTCAGCAGATCTAGGATAACTAACAGAACATCTGTGTGCTCGCCAAGAAGAGACAAATTTTGTACAACTCTACCTAAGAGTGACCAACCGTTATAATCGTAGTTGAATATTATAGCATCTGCATTTTGATTCGCAGTGGCAATGATTTTTCCTTTGCTCTGTGGAGGTAAGAACAAAAGAACATCCTTATTATGTTCATATGGTGGATTCAGGTAAACTCCAGTCTTCAAAGAGATGGTGTCACTATCGACATCATTGTCATAGCTCAAATTTGTACTAGACATGATGCTCATGTAGGTCTTGAGAAAAGAGATTTCCTTGTGTGCAACACCCCCGTTTATTGTAAGTATTCTGAGGTATGGAGTAAAGAGCTCTGGAAATTTAGCCCGTGCAATATGTAGTAGCCTTTCAGTATTGGGATTCATAAAAAACTTTTCAATGAAGGTGTTTGGTGCGCGCTGAAGCACTGAGAGGTATGTTTTAGAAATGTTATCCGTTAGTTGAATGAAAGGAACCGCACTTATTAGGAAAGATGAGAATACAGCACTGTGAAAGTTGTCGTAGTCAAGGATATTGTGGTAGTGTCTCAATTGCATGAAAACATCAAGGTCGGCAGCCTTGGCTGCAAAAATGGTACTCATGTTGTCATATTCAGGAAATGCATTCTGAGAAATCTCTGGGTCGAGTGAGTAGCTTACTATACTCCAGCCATAGAGCACAATAGAGTCATTTGGTGAGTTTAGTATAGACTCGTTGATAGATTGCAGTGACTTTGTGTCATTCATATACGGTGCAGTGGTATCAAAGGAATCAGTTGTGATGTCAAGACCCAGGAAGAGCAAACTTGTTAGCGAGACCAAGCCTTTGATCTCTTCATAGATCTCAAAGGATAGAAACTGTTTGTGATCTTCAAAGAAGTTGTTGCTAGAGCAGAACACAAACCATTTTGAAACGTTGTGTGAGGTAGTAGAAACTTTAATCAGTAGTGAGAGTAGAAGCTTCAAGATGTGGACAAGAGTAGTTCCAATTTCTGTGACAATCAATGCCTTATACTTGTTGGCTTCGTCTATGGACAGTTGCGATGCTAGGTAGTCCAAGAGGTCAATGCAGCTGGTGATATAATCACTGTTTTCCAGAAATGCTTGTTTGAACTTATTGCCCAAAATAGGAAGAGATTCATGTGTTAAAAGAAACCTGGACAGCTTCATCACGGTTTGTCTCTCTCTCAATACATTCGATATGTACACCGACCGGACATCCTCATCTATATCTGTGCGCGGGTCTACTTCTGGTGCTCTCTGGACAGCTGAATGTATCACTCTCAGAGTTTCCTGTTTATTCGTACCCACTAGCGCTGATACTGCCAATGCCTCTGTCTTGAGAGATTCACTGATTGCGATCTTCACCTCTCTAATTGAGATATCAGCTCCTTGGATGTCAACATTCGCAGCCTCGTTGAGGTACAGTGGGTTGTTGAGGACTGATGTGTTCGCGCTCAAAAACGAATCGAGCGCCTCCAGCTGCTTGGTCTCCCTGGAGCTGCTGTAGAGGATGCTCAGCGCGAGATCAAAAGACCAATTGGAAGCGCTTGGCTTCCTGACTTCCAGAGGCGGCTGTTTCTCGAGTGACAACATGGGAACAACGCGATCCGCAGCCTAATCAGAGCGCAGCACGCAGGTGTTCTTTTTCTTGACGTCTGCACTTAATACGAGCCAGCGGGCGTCTGCGTATGCTTGTGCGTGTGTGCCTTCACCTTTCACAAGTTAACAGCTCGGTGATGAACGACTGATCTTCTGATCTTCTTCTTCTTCTACTGATTTTGCTGTTGTTAATTTTTTCTTCTGCTCAGCAAAAGTAAACAAACGAACAGGAGCAGCCAATTCCGAGGGCAGGATGGTGGTCAGAGTGCAGTGCTGTATGAAACTATTCTGTGGCATGGCTGACAGGGTGGTAGGATAGCTGCCGGCTAAGTGCTTCTATGTGCACGGATAGTGCTCACAATGGCGGCAGCTGGCTGAGCGAGTAGGTCTATTTACTGGCAGTCTCTGCCGTCCGCCTACCCGCGTAGGCTGCCCGCTCGTTCCACCTGCTACGAGTTCCGGTGGAGGGAGAGAATTGGCTGAGGATTTTTCATTCAGGCGACTGCACGTCGTCTACTCAGAGAGCAAGCGAGTCGTTGGTAGCGAGCGAGTAGGCCCACACAGTACCAGATGAGGGTGGCGCACGTATTGAGGAGAGGCTGGAGTCGAAGCGCATCGCGCTTCTCAACAGTGTCAGAAGGGTCGAAGTTCACCGCCGGGTTCAAGTCGTACCTCAAAATGTCCGATGGTGAGCTGGGGTCTTTCTTCCATGACATCCCTATCAATCTAAACAAGGAGAAACGAACCGTCAACGTGCTCATAGAGATTCCAAAGTGGAGCAACGCAAAGTTCGAGATCAACAAAGACATCCCCCTGAACCCTATCACACAGGATATCAAAGCCGGGCAGCCGCGGTTCGTCAAAAACCTGTTCCCTTTCAAAGGCTACATCCACAACTATGGGGCGATTCCACAGACATGGGACGACCCGACAGTTGTTGATAAGGACACAGGCTACAAAGGCGACAACGATCCAATCGACGTGTGCGAGATAGGATCGAGAATCGCGCAGCCAGGAGACGTCTTCGAGGCTAAGATTCTGGGATCTTTGGCGTTGATTGACGATGGCGAACTAGACTGGAAAGTTATCGTGGTGAACACAGAGGACGAGCTGGCATCGGAGCTCAACGACATCAACGATGTTTCGAGTAGGTGTCCGGGTCTGTTGGATGCCACGAGAAGATGGTTCAGAGACTACAAGATTCCCGACGGTAAACCTGCTAACGAGTTTGGCTTCAATGGGGAATTCCTGAACGTGGAGAGGACAATAGCCACCATCGAGCACTCGCACGGGTCTTGGAAGAAACTCATCGAAAGCAGTGTCACCTCGCCGGACGGAAGTGCTCTACCGCTTGTGGAAAACAGCACGCTCACCCACACCGGGGGATTCTTGCCAGACACAAGCGTTGGGGCCATTGTACACGGGCCCCCACTTCCTGACGCACAGCTGCCACCTTCAGTGCACAAAGTGTACTATGTGTGATTGCGTGCCCAGTGGATACACCTTCTGCCCTTACTCCTGGGTTTGTGCTGCGGTGTTTATAGCATGTGCCCGATGGGCTTGAAGAACCATTTTTAGTTTTCTGTGCATAACATGCACAGCCCCACCCTCTACTGGCGGCGCACCCAGGGTCTCAGGGTAGATATGGACCCCTAGGCGCGGTATCCCCAAGAAGGTCGGAAAAGATCTGACCCTGATACCTGGGCGTAGAACTTGTAAATACATACATACCACTCTTCTTTCACTCGTTTTGGTCCCTTCCTTCGGTCTGCCCCGTCGCATTAAACCACACACCAAGCCAACTGCCTGCATCGCACGGCACGACTTTTCTTTTCTTTTCTTTTCTTTCCTGTCGCTGTTTGTTTACTTTTTCTCTTGTTTATAAAGCGCTGAGGAAATCCACACGATCAGATCTCGGTCCAAACAACACGCACGCAACAAGGAGCCAGAAAAGAGGCACAGGAACTAGCGCTGCACAGGAAGATGTCTTCAGTCAACTCTACCGAGATCAAGGGCACGTCGACGCAGCAGGTGACCACAGCACTGGTCACAAACAGCGCGCTGCTGGGTATCTTCGCGGCGGTGTTCGTGCTACTCAGACTAAAGTTTCTACGTATCTACCAGCCTAAGTCGTCGTTTGACTTGATCAACGACGAGAAGAAGCCGGATCCGCTCCCTTCCGGGCTGTGGCAGTGGTTCGTGCCGCTTTTGAAGAAGAGCGACAACTTCATAATAAAGCAAGCCGGGCTCGACGGGTACTTCTTCATCAGATATTTGATTCTGGTATCCAGTGTGTGCTTCTGCTCTGTGCTGATTTTGTTCCCTATTCTGCTTCCTGTGAACTCAGTGAACGGATCTGGCGAGACAGGGCTCAACAGATTCACGTTTTCGAACGTCGGCGATAAAAGCAAATACTATGCCCATGCGATTATCAGTCTGTTCTTCTACCTGGCAATCCTTTACGTCGTGTACAGGGAGCTAATCTACTACACTTCGATAAGACAGGCTGCGCTGTCCTCTCCAAGATATGGTAAGAAACTCTCGTCCAGAGTGGTACTCTTCCAAACAGTCCCAGAACAGTACCTCAACGAGTCAGAGTTTGCAAAGCTCTTTGATGGTGTTAAGAATATCTGGATCGCCAGAGGCTCTGCGAACATTGCAGACAAAGTGAAGGAGAGAGATGATTTGGCAAACAAGCTGGAAGCTGCGCTGAACAAACTGATGAAAGCGGCTACTGCTTACAAGTTGAAAATGGAGAAGAATGGACAGGAAGTCTCAATGGAGGACCTTGACAAGCATTTGGCCAAGAAGAGACCTACTCACAGACTGAAATTTCTCATAGGCGAGAAAGTCGATACCATTGAATATGCAAAGGAGCAGTTGCCAAAGTTGAACAAAGAGGTTTATGAGTTGCAGTCAAACCACAAGGATGGTAAACCTATGAACTCAGTGTTTGTGGAATTTGATTCACAATACACTGCACAAGTAGCTTTCCAGGCAGTGACACATCATACTGCTCTTCACATGAGCCCTCGTTATGTTGGATTGTCCGCTAGTGACATCTTCTGGTTCAATTTGAGAATGTTCTGGTGGGAGAGACTTGTCAGAAAGTATGCAGCAACTGGTGCAATAATTGCTCTCTTAATCTTCTGGTCCATCCCTGTTGCCTTCGTGGGTATGATTTCTAACTTAACATATTTGACAAATAAGTTGCCTTGGTTGAACTTTATCTACAATCTTCCAGATGCCTTATTGGGGATCATCACTTCATTACTTCCAACCGTGCTGTTGGCCATTTTAATGGCTTTATTACCTATCTTCATCAGAAGTATGGCCAAGCTAGCTGGTGCTCCATCTTCTCAGCATGTCGAACATTTTACCCAATCTTCTTACTTTGCATTCTTGGTTTTCCAAGTTTTCTTAGTGACAACCATCTCTTCGTCTGCAGCATCAACTGTTACCCAGATTATTGAAAACCCAACAAGTGTAATGAACATTCTGTCTCAAAACTTACCTTTGGCTTCCAATTTCTACATTTCATATATTATCTTGCAAGGTTTCACGCTGGCATCTGGTGCTTTGGCTCAGATCGTTCCACTCATTATTTACTACCTCTTAGGATTCATTTTAGACGGTACTCCAAGAAAGAAGTGGGCTAGATTCACCAATCTAGGGTCTGTTGAATATGGAACACTGTTCCCTGTTTTCACGAATTTAGCTGTTATCTCCCTCACATATGCTATAATTTCTCCATTCGTGTTATTATTCGCCTCATTGGGCTTCTTCTTGGCTTATGTTGCGTATCTATACAATTTGACATATGTTTTTGCTGAAGCTCCGGATTCTAGAGGTGAATACTACCCAAGGGCTCTATTACAGACCTTGACCGGAGTGTACCTAGGTCAGATATGTCTTCTAGGGTTGTTTGCGGTATCCAAAGCATGGGGCCCTCTTGCAATTGAGATTGTGATCATCTGTATCACCGTTTTCATCAATATTAACTTGACCAATTCATTTGGACCATTACTATCCGTGGTACCTGTTGATACCATGAAACCATTGGATGGCAAATCAGAGACTCCTTCATGGAAGCCAAATACCCAACAACATCCACAGTTATCTTCCAACAATAGAATTTCACAAGACTCCAGCATTGGTAACAATACTGATTCTAACAACATCGCTTTGGAAGATTTGAGTAAATTGACATTAGAGAACTCACATTACGGCTCCGGTGTCCCATTGTTGGCAGATGGTGACAAAAATCTAATCCCGCCAGCTCCATTCTGGAAGAGATTCTTCCAGCCACACATATATTCTTCTTACAAAGTTGCTAAAACAAGAATCCCTGATATCTATAATTTTGCTGATCCTTCCGAGGTTACTGATCCTGAAGCCATTAAACACGCATACGACTATCCTGCAGTTAGTGCAAAAACACCATATTTGTGGATTCCAAGGGACTGCTTTGGATTATCCACAAGAGAGATTGAAAGTTTCAAAGGAATTATCGATATTAGCGATGAGTCTGCTTCTTTCAATGAAAAGGGTAAGATTATATGGCATGGTTCCCCTCCATCTTATCAAGATACTATTGAGAGTGATATTAAGGAGGATGATTCATAGATGTGAAGAAAGTTAAAGTTGATAATGTTGTTCCTAGAATTGTCCTTTATTTAATAATGCAATGCTTTACCAATGATCATGGATAGCAGTATATCTGACTACAGAACATATGATCACAAATAAATAAGCTTGAATAAATAAAATAAATAATGTTGAGTTTAATAAATAAATAAGACAGAACCTCATGTGAACTGAGTCCATCATTCAAATGAACTCAGTGGTGGAAATGATGTGGAATTCCATGAACGGCACCGTCTTTAACAGTAGCCCCATCTACCCAACCACCATATTCAATCTTCTTGTCCACTGAGTTTTGGAACTGAGCCATTCTCTCCTCCATTAGCGGTCTGAAATTCTTGATCAAGGCTTGAACGGGCCATGCGGCAGCATCACCTAGACCACAGATGGAGTGTCCTTCCAATCTCTTGCTCACTTCTAGAATCATGTCAATCTCCTTTGGTTGAGCATCACCTACCACGAATCTCTCCATTGTCTTCGACAACCAAGTAGTTCCTTCACGGCATGGTGTACACTGTCCACAAGACTCATGCTTGTAAAATTGTGAAAGTCTTGAAATAGCTTTGATAATGTCAGTAGACTTGTCCATAACAATAACGGCACCAGTACCGAGAGAGGAACCAACCTCTTTCAGACCATCATAGTCCATAAGTGCCTTTTCACAGGCTTCTTTGGTAAGAGATGGAACAGAGGAACCACCCGGAATGATAGCCAGCAGGTTATCCCATCCTCCTCTAACACCTCCACAATGTTTATCGATTAAGTCCCTCAAAGGAATAGACATTTCCTCTTCAACCACACATGGCTTGTTAACATGACCAGAGATACCATACAGTTTTGTACCAGTATTTCCCTTTCTTCCAAGTCCGGCAAACCATTCAGGTCCTCTTCTCAAAATAGTAGGAGCGACGGCAACAGTCTCAACATTTGTGACAGTGGAAGGTCTTCCAAACAGACCTACAGCAGCTGGGAAAGGAGGTTTCAATCTTGGTTTCCCTTGTT
This sequence comes from Barnettozyma sp. UFMG-CM-Y5996, assembly GCA_030580455.1. Lineage (NCBI taxonomy): Eukaryota > Fungi > Ascomycota > Saccharomycetes > Phaffomycetales > Phaffomycetaceae > Barnettozyma > Barnettozyma sp. UFMG-CM-Y5996. Next base: position 179,201 of record JAKTSX010000019.1, read on the forward strand.
TGCCCTCTAAGGACTCGATCAAGGCTGTTTCTTCACCGCAGATATAAGCACCCATCCCTCTGTGAACGTAGACATCGAATGAGTAACCAGTGCCACAGGAATCTTTACCAATCAAACCAGCTGCGTACGCCTCTTTGATGGCCTTCTCCAAGGCCAAATACTCTTCAAAGAACTCACCACGGATGTAAATATACGCTGCTGTGGCGTTCATGGCACGACCACTCAAGAGACACCCCTCGATGAGCTTGTGCGGCTCCTTTCTCATGATTTCACGATCTTTACAGGTACCCGGCTCACCCTCATCGGCATTGATGACAACATATCTTGGGCCTTCGTTCTTTTCCCAGCCTGGAGGGTTCATGAACGACCACTTCAATCCAGAGGGGAAACCTGCACCTCCACGGCCTCTCAGTCCTGACTGTTTCATTTGGTCAATAATCCAGCTGTCACCCTTCAGAACGAGCTCTTTAGTCTTATGCCAGTCACCTCTCTTTTTGGCGCTGGCCAAGTCGGCACCGTAGTACCCATGGAGGTTCTGGAAGATACGATCCTGATCTTTCAGCCCTCCGTGCACCCTGTTAGGGTTCACTTCGGTGACTGTAGCTAGAGTACGCTTCCAAACCCGTGATCTAATCATCCTTGAGCCACGCGGTATCTGAAGTTGAAGTGCGTGTTTGTTTTGGAGTCTGTGTGAGCTGTTATATATGGGAGGTGGTATGTTGGCTGTTCCCTTTGTTGTGTTGAACTGTTTTTTTTTCCTGTTCTGCTTCGCTTCTTCCGACTCTCAAGGCTTCTAACAGCAAGAAAGCGAGTAACCAGTTAAAGGGAAAAGAATTGTTTTTGGGTCGAGACGGTTGGTTGGTGGGACTGGACTAGACCGGGACTCGACCGGGACTGGACTCGGACTGGACTGGGACTTCTGTTCGTTCTAGTCCCGCGCCGCGAATACTTCTTGTTTGGTCAGACACCAGTTACCCGGGCATAGTACCGTCGAACATCCGGCCACCGCCATTGGCTGGCGTGGCCTGGCAGATTACCCCCGGATCATATCGCAGTGCTTGGCCTGCGCTTATCACAGTGCATAATCAAACACGAATCACCATCACGTCGCTATTCCACTTTGGGAAGGAAATCTTTCTGCTGGGGCGCCGGTTGACATCTATATAAATACCCCTAACCGGTGGCCCATCTAGCGCACATGCCTGTAGGGGTCTCCGCTAGTTAAGTATCCAACCGCTTACAGCTATTGCGACTCTACGGGAACTACTACACACATATACATACCTTACACCAATGTCTTGCTGCTCGTCGAAGAAACAGACTACACCATCTGCCACGACCACCACCACCACCACAGACAAGTCTGCCTCAGCACTGACTGCACCAGTGTCACAGATCATAACCAATAGAGCCGCTGCTAAAGGGTGCACTGATTGCGGCAGCTCCACTTGCAAATGTGCTGCTGGTAGCTGCAAGTGCACAGTGACTGCCTGCTCTTGTGACATAAAGCTTTAGTGGCATGAAGCCCATCCCGTTCCTTGCTCCGAACGGTGGTGTACACCTACACTGTATATCAATTCGACTAGTTTGACACAAAAGTGGCTTCGTGCGACTATGTAGTTCTGGACAGCCTGGCACCTGTCTGCTGAACCCACAAAGTTGCGTACATTTCTATATATATTGTACGTGTGGATGTCGTGCGTGAACACACACATATACGTACAAGGAAACCTCACGAACCTGTAGGATTACATACATCATTTTTGCTTCGTTAAGAAAGCTTGTCATACATTTGCTGAACCATATACTATGGAGTCTATTGATGATTGGCTAGATAATAACTACAGATGTGGAGAGTCTGGTTTATGTTTTGCAGAGAAGGGGTTAGTGGATGATTCAAATGGCAATGGTGATACATTTGCTAGCAGCAGTAGATGGATGGAAGGTATAGCGTCATCCAGTGAAGAGCAGGAAGGATACAGCGATTTCGATTACGATGACGATGACGACGATGATGGCGATGATGATGATATAGGAGAAGATAGCCAGGATGAAGGCGAGGCAGAGAAGATTGATACGCACCATTCTCCGTTGAAAGATACATCCCTAAAGCGACTCAATATTATCCAGGACAATTCTAAGAGTGCACCCAACGGGACGCATGAAGAGGTCCTCCAGAAGAAACCACCAACTAACTACGGACAATTAAGAAGTGCACCAAATCTTGATTTCGAAGAAATGAGTGGCTCATTATCAAACCGTCTCTCAAGGATGTTGATTGAAGACAAAGAAAATGTGACTGGCTATCCTATAGAGAGAGACGATTCAAGGAATTTGATTAAGTTAATTGAGCACCATGAAGATTCTGAAATTCCCATAGACGATGACAATAGCTCCTATAGTTTTATTTTGGATGAGAAACCTAACTTCAAAAGGCAGCGAGTCGCCTCCCATGATAATGAATGGCTTCAGGACGATGACTACGATATGGAACTACCATTTAGTATCACACCAGATATATTGAAATCACAAGATGGTGACATCACCTTCTATGAAGACTTGCACGAAGAATCATCTACTGGTAACAATGAGCTAATACTCCCCAGAGTATTCCAACATCACCGTCTCTTGAACAGATCTTCACAGAACGGAAATGATGATAGTAACAATTGCTTCACATACTCAAAGAATAAGAAATGTCCAAACTCATCCTCTTCCCTAGATGACAATTATAGGCATCACAGATACTCAAGGTTGAGAAAAATCTGTGGTGTTACTCCTCTAAATCCTCATTATCTTTGTCGGTTGTGTCCTGGGCATAATTGGGTCTCTAGGTTAGATTTCAACACACATTTAGCATTTTCTCATGGTGTATTGCATATTGAGAATTTGAGGACAACTTTGTTGATCCCAATCCCAACAAGTTTGTTCATACTGCGAGCAAGGTCTTACCAGACATATTATGTTAAATGCGGTGAATGTCTAGATTGGATGAGATTAGGGAACTCGTTAACCAGTAAGAAGAACGAGACCAGGCAACCACGAAGCCAAGGATTGTACTATAACTATTTTCTTCATTATATCAAGAAACATAGATAAGATAAACCGCATCTAATTGATCGAAACACTTGTGATGTAGTGTATCTTTTTACAACTCCAGGTCCAATTTCAACATCATCAGAAATGGATAGAAGGGCGGAATGGACGTGCGATAGATGAGTGCCATTAGTTTCTTTACCCAAAGGGGCAAGATGTGTACTTTAAAGAAGGATGTGGGTTATGTGCAGATCCCTTGGTGTATGAATGGAGATACAATTAAGCATGTGTACGCATGGCGCTTTCTAGTCATATTGCATTCTTCTTTTGAAGTCATCATAGTCGAAGCTTGATTGGCGGCGAGTGGGATCTTGATGATGTTGTTCGTTGTGATCTGATCCGGCAGAATCACAGTCGCCTTGGTTTGAATGATAAATCGAGGACGTTCTGTGTAGCTTTGGGCTTTGTGGTTGGGAAACAATGTTTACATCCTCTTTCTGGTGCCGCTGCTGAGCCTCATGATGATGTGGGTGGTGATGAACTGAATAGCCATCTTTGCCGTACTGAATGCAGAGGTCGTTGTCGAGACCTGCTTCGTTTGTCAAGTCAACAGACGCGCGCTGTAATCTTCTTTTAGATCCTTCTGACGACCATCTCGACAAGTCAGGATCTGACGGCAACTGTTGTGTATGTACTTGTCCATGTCCCTCTCGTGTTTTGCTGCTCTTAGCAGGGCTGGCAGCGTCGGCTGAGCTGGTGCCCATTTTGTAGCTTCTCTTGAAAGGGAACTCTTTTGTGTCTCCATGGGTTTCATACTGTGGAGAAATTGGTGGACTCACTTTCGCTATATGTGTAGTTTGGAAGTGATTGGCGATCAGCGACGTCAAATAGTTCGAGCTTGACCTTCTTTTGATCAACGGAGGGTTGAACACGCCGGACGACAATGGGTCTGGTGTCTTACAAGCTTGGGGAGGATGCTCTACTGATAAAACACTGCTGTTTGCCGACCCCTCATGGTCAGTCTGTTTACTGCCCTCTGTCATACTGTTGAACCGCCGACCTATCTCTCTATCTCCTTCCGCTGGTGCTGTTACTGGAGCTGCTATGTTTAACCGCTACCTTTCCCGTTCCGCCTGTACCAATTGCGCAATTAACTGCAATGCATCAACAGTGGAGAAAGGGATGAAACAAAGCAAAGCAGCACCCTCCCGTTTTATACGGGCGCGAGTTTTTTTTTTCCCTTCTCCGTATTCTCATTTAATGTTACCAAAGAAAGAAGTCAGCAGCACAGCACCTTAAAGCTCGAACCACCACGATTACACCCACTTACATAATAATAAATGGCGATATTAATAACAGATCTATCTATACACAAAGTAGCAATGTCCAGGGGTGTGTGTGCTGTGGGTTCAGGATCACCTTCTTATTTCACCTTGCCTCTTCAGCTGGAGGGCCTTCTTGTATGGGGGAGCAGTCGGCCCCTGAACAGGATCCAGACTTGTCCCCTTTGTGCTGGAGTCTAGGGTGTAGGTAGCGTCGGAGTCGTAGCTGGATAGATCGCCACACGCGATGAACGGAGCGACGGTCCTTTTCTCCTCAATGTACGCCAAATCGTCTCTGAGCTCGTACCTGCCAATGTTAGCACCTTGAAAGAATTCTTCGGTTGAGGTGTTCAGGCCCAGTGTTGGTTTCCAAGTCGCACTTGGTTTATAGCCAAGACACACGATGAAGGCTTCGAGCGATGTTCCTCTGGATGATCTCGGTTTGGCGCAGATGACTTTCTCAAACAGGAAGCCTAGCTGCGAATACATAAGGTCTATATCTCTTCCTCTGAATATCTTTGCGACGAACGTACCGCCTTCTCGAAGTAGGCAGGTGGTCAGTTGCAAAGCTGCTAGGATCAGCTGGGCCTGGATGTACTCGTCTAGATCGTGCAAGCCGGTCACGTCAGGGGCTCCGTCACTGCATACAAAATCGGCAGGCTCTCCTCCGAAAATCTCAAGAATCTTACTGAACGTCTTGGGGTGGGTGATATCTGCCTGTAGTGTGGTCACCCCTTCGATAGGCGCCATTGGCTGTAAGTCAACTGCCACTATCTTCGGTGGAATCTCACTGTCTTTATTATTCACGTACAGCTCGCGAGACAGGACTTGCGACCACGATCCTGGCGCAGCACACAGATCCACAACTCTTCTAACTCCCTTGAACAGCTGGAACTGGTCATTCAACTGTAGTAGCTTGAACGCGGAGCGGGCTCTCCATCCTTCCTCTTTAGCCTTTCTGTCAAGAGCCGGTTCGGTCCTGTTAGTCATTCCGGCCACTTGAACCTAGTGAAAAAGCGACATATCGCATGTCGCATGTCGCATATCATGCTTACCTATAGTATAGATCTCTCTTATCCTTACTGCTCTTACCCATACTGAGCCATGCACTCAACTCAAATGGTGCAACTTCTACTCTGTACTGTTGCCAAAAGGCTTTTTTCTTTTTTTTATCTCATCGATGCCCTTCCACTACCACGTGACATCACGTGGAAGGTCGGAGCTGATCATACTCCTCAACCACAAAACTGGAAGAGAGAAAAAACACAAAAATCTTTCAAAGATATCTTGAAGAGTTGAGAACTGCGGCGATTGACAAACAGATCGACAGTGGGTACTAAGTGGATTAGGGCCTGTTCTTCTAGCCTTCGTCTGGAAACTGCTAAAAAAACGTTCTTGCAATATGCTAAAATCCCTGGTAGCGAGAAATGCTCGCAGCGTGCGTTGCATTTCTAGCACAAGCACATTATTGCGTGGAGCCATAAGCCCTGAAGTATCCAACGAGCTGAAGACACCGCCTGTCAACAGCAGCGCGACAGAATACAACCCAAGAGTGCTTACACAGGAAGTAGTCCATGAAACAATAAACTCGCCTTTTCCAGTCAATGTTGAACTGAACTACTATGCACCTCTACGTCACGAGAAGAGGTTCGGGAATCTAGTAGCGGAAATTCAACTTAGAGCATATGACCACGAAAACTTGGACTTTATCGGAGACTTTGCACTTAGAGCTGCTTACTACCTTGATATCCCTGTTAGCGGAGTGTTTCCGTTACCTACAAGACGTGAGAGATGGACTGTCATCAAAGCTCCGTTTGTACATGCCAAAACAAAGGAGAATTTCATGAGATTAACACACAAGAGATGTATCAAGGCGTACGATGCTACTCCTGAAGTCATTGATCTCTGGGTTTCATATCTTGCCAAACACAGTAATGGAGGGGTAGGTATCAAAGTGAGCACATACCAAAGAGAAGCTGTACACTTGAGTGAAGAGCTAGAAGAACTAGATATCACGAAGCTTGAGAATGTTACTCACACTGTAGGAGGCCAGAACGTCACTAATGCTGCCATCAATAAGAGAGTTGAGGAGATATTGAACGATCCTATCTTCAAGAGACATTTTGAGAATGAAGAAAGCTTTCAGGGAGTGAATGGCGGTGAGCCAGAGAAGTTGACTCCGGTCAAAGACCAACAGTGATCCGGTAATCTTGCTCTTGTTGTACATAGTATAGTTAAGTACATATATATTTACATTCACATCAAAACAAATCCGTTGTGGGACATATATGCATGCGGTATGTGAATAAATAATTAACAGGCATTTCAAATGAGTATACTCAGTAAGTATCGATGTTTACTCAAATCATTCCGATGTTTTATTGAACATAGCCCTGAGTTTGTTTTCCTTCTCCTCTTGGGCTTTCAAAGTTTCCTTATCCAGATCTAGGACAGTAGCATACTTCATATCTGTATAGCTATTGGAGTTCTTTACGATTTCGTCCTTGATTTCCTTTCTGTAATTCACCATATCATTTTCATCAACATTGCACCACTTAGCCATGGGCGTGCACAGCTTATACTTTTCGTTTTCCTGTTTCTCCATTATGACAAATTGGCAGTGTGGGATATTCTTTAGGGATTCGAACTCTTCATAAGTCCAACGATACCACTTCATCAGAAAAACCCGTGCCCATATACCATGGGTCACCATAACTAGAACTTCAGGAAACTTGTCTGTGGCAAATTGACGGAACAGAGTCTCGTTGAACCCAGCACAACGATCATACACATCTGCTGCACTCTCTCCTAGCGGTATTCTGTAGAAAAAATGCCCGTAATGAGCTCTCTCTTTCCACACTTTCTCCATCTCTTCAGCTTCTGATTGAAAGTTCCCGAAGTCCTGCTCTCTCATACGAGGTTCCTCGTGAACCTTGTAATCAACCCCGGCTTCGTTCATGGTCTCAAGAATGCCGTTGAGTGTCTGCCTTGTTCGTTTGTAAGGTGATGTGTAGAAAAGCACTGAGTCGTTCTCTTTCAGCAGCTTTTTCAGTCTGATTCCTGCAGCTCTTGCTTGCTCGTGACCTCTGTCTGTTAGCGGAACTTTGTGGTTAGGGATGTATTGATTCACAGTTTTGTCCTTGTTCCCTTCAGATTCCCCATGGCGGATAAGGATAATAAGCTATATCGATGGAGTTAGTAGACGCCCCGCAGACCCATTCGGCCTTTCTTCATATAGCCCTGAGGTGGAAGATACTCACTCTCGGTCTACCCATCTTTATTTGTTGGAATTCTCAACTTGGTATCTTCGGACTGTTGTGTCATTACAGTTGGTTATGTTGAGATAAATGTCAAGATACAAAAAACACGCTGTGCGAAGAAAAAAAAAAGAAAAAGAAGCCACTACAGACGAAACGCGGAATAAGGGAGTGTATTATAGGTACGAGATCAAGACCTGATAGTGCCATCAGCTAGGAACTGTGCTACAGCACCTTGCTCGATATCTTGGGCAGTGTATGATACTTTTTCAATGAGCGGTAGCAGTTCCTTGAAGTCAACATCCTTGGCATTGAATTGTGATTGCATACCAGAAGCAGAATTTTGCTGCATCTTTCTCTTATTGAGTTGGTAGTAGTAGTTGTTCAAGTCGTCAACAGAATCGACAAGTGACTCCAGATTCGCAAGGTGGTATTGGTTTTTAACACCGGTGGATTCCAATGTGATGGAGTTGTTGAAATCATCTTGTTGGAAAGACGATAGGTATAATGAGATCAAATGGTTATTATGAATTACAACAGGGACTTCTTCAATGGCGTTGGAGTGGTTTAGGGATAGGGAGGTGATTCCTTCAACGGAAAAGTCGTTTTGGATAAAGCTCTTTAGATAAGGCTCAGTGAGACGGAAAGCTTTCAAACTGAGAAGACCGTACTTAGCCTTCAGAGGTTCGTGCACCAACAGCACACTGTTTGGGTTAATTCTCAACTGGTTGTTGGCCAAAGTTTCTATAATAGATTCAGTTATGAAGCCACCAGAGATACAACTAACGTAAAAACCCAAGTATTGAACACTAGATCCAGCCTCCTTTAGCTCTTCAATTAAGTCATCCTGGAATTTAACATTGTTTCTGAGTCTGTACGGCGATGAGTTGTCTGAAGTGTAGCTCGGGAATTGAAATGATTGTGTGACTTTTAGCGTGTCAAAGATGTCCACACCCAGCAATGGACCACCAACTGAGTGTGCTGTGCTGTTGGCACAGTGTCTTGCGATCCTTAACGCCACACTTGATTCAAGTTGGACGCTGGTCGGAGTGGCCGCTGTGTATTCTAGTTTTTTGGACATATCGACAAAGAGAGCAGAGCAGCTAGGTCTTTGCACCAGACTATGTGTTCAGCAAATGGCTTTCTTCCCCTTCGTGTTTACTATGGTCAACCAAACTTTTGTATAAGACGGGAAAATTTTTCATCTTGGGGATAGCTCATGCTTATATAAGCACATTTATCAATATTGTTTGTTCAATACCAATCACCACATTCGGGCAACCACCCTTCAGCTTTTGACAACGGACGGTTCCCGTCATATAGGACTAAGAAAGACTGCACTTTGTGACTTCTCAATGAGCACCCTTGCAGCACAATCGCCCGAATGCACCAACAACCAGTGGGTATTCAAACACCATCACCATCATTTACATGATTATATAAGCACACCTCGGTACTCGGTGCTTGTGGTCGGAATTGCTTAAAATTTTGTTGTCCTTGTGGACGGACAGAAAGAGAGAAGGGGCAACCGCGAAAATGAAAAAAGATCAAGAGAAAAAAACTCATCGTCGTCAATCAATCGGCCATCATCCTCCCAATCCAGTATTCATCTCAGGACTGGCAGCGCATAATCGACCACAATATGGCAGAAGAAGTTACGGAACAAGTAGCCAAGCTTTATCTTGACGAAGCCACCGGTGAACAGGTGTCTAAATCTGAGCTAAAGAAGCGCCAGAAGCAACGTCAAAAAGCCGCTGAGAAGGCAGAGAAGAACAAGAATAAGCCTGTGCAAGCCCCAAGCGTCAAGAAGAAAGACACCTCTTTACAAGATGTCACGCCTAAGCAGTATTTCGAGTTCAGATCCAAGCATATCCAGGAATTGAAGGCATCTCAAGCACCAAACCCTTATCCACACAAGTTTAACGTTTCCATCTCTACAAGAGAGTTTTTGAACAAGTATTCGCACTTGAAGAGGGGTGAAACGTTGCCAGATATCAAGGTTTCTATCGGTGGTAGAATCATCACCAAGAGAGAATCTGGTAACAAATTGAGATTCTATGTCTTGAGAAATGATGGTGTCCAAGTCCAAATTATGGCACAGGCTCAAGACTCTACTGAACAAGATTACCAGGAGGCTCATGACCTATTGAAGAGAGGTGATATCATCGGTGTGACCGGTTACCCAGGTAGAACTGAACCAAAGAAAGGTGGTGAAGGTGAGCTTTCTATTTTTGCTACTTCTGTTCAGCTATTGACCCCATGTCTGCACATGCTACCAACGGACCACTACGGTTTCAAAGACCAAGAAGCCAGATACAGAAAGCGTTACCTGGACTTGATCGTGAACAACTCTACAAGAGAAAGATTTGTTGTAAGATCTAAGATCATTTCCTACATCAGAAAGTTTTTGGACTCCAGAGAATTTATTGAGGTGGAGACTCCAATGATGAATGTGATTGCTGGTGGTGCCACTGCCAAACCATTCATCACTCACCACAACGATTTGAACATGGACATGTACATGAGAATTGCACCAGAACTGTTCTTGAAGGAGCTGGTTGTGGGTGGTATGGACCGTGTTTATGAAATTGGCCGTCAATTCAGAAACGAAGGTATCGACATGACTCACAACCCAGAGTTCACCACTTGTGAGTTTTATCAAGCTTTTGCAGATGTCTATGACTTGATGGATATGACTGAGGTATTATTCTCTGAGATGGTCAAAGAGATCACTGGGTCTTATGAGATCAAGTACCATCCTGATGGTCCAGAAGGCGAAGAGTTGACTTTGAACTTTGCCAGACCATGGAAGAGAATCAACATGATTGAGGAGCTGGAAAAGACATTCGATGTCAAGTTCCCACCAGGTGACCAATTACACACTGCTGAAACTGGTGAATTCTTGAAGCAGATTTTGATCAAGCACAAGCTCGACTGTCCTCCACCTTTGACTAACGCTAGAATGTTGGACAAGCTTGTCGGTGAATTGGAAGACACTTGTATCAGTCCAACGTTTATTTTTGGTCATCCACAAATGATGTCTCCATTGGCTAAGTATGACCGTAACATCCCAGGTTTGTGTGAAAGATTCGAGGTGTTTGTTGCTACCAAGGAGATCTGTAACGCCTACACTGAATTGAACGATCCGTTTGATCAAAGAGAGAGATTCGAGGAACAAGCCAGACAAAAGGACCAAGGTGACGATGAGGCTCAGCTAGTAGATGAAGTGTTCTGTAACGCCTTAGAGTATGGTCTTCCACCAACTGGTGGCTGGGGCTGTGGTATTGATAGATTGGCCATGTTCTTGACAAATTCCAACACCATTAGAGAGGTTCTCTTGTTCCCAACTTTGAAGCCTGATGACACTGTGATCCCAGGTAAAACCGGCGACAATGCCAAAGAATAGACAACACTAATACACGCTTATCGATATATCTAGTTACACTGACTATCAGTCTGTCACGCGCACTGTGGTTCGCGTCGGCGCTGATTAACGTACAAAATCAATCTCGCTGACTGTTTCCTTACAAGAGAGCACAGCACCACAACTACGTCCACAGAGGGCGGCTCTCCTTTTCTCCCAGTCTGCTGTGGGACTGAGATGAGGAGAAAAGGAGGACAGACTCAAGACTAGTCCCGGACTAGTCTACTCTATGTGGCTTCCGACAATGACTAAGCTAGTCTCGACCAGTCCAGTCCAGTCCCAGTCCAGTCCCAGTCCCAGTCCCAGTCCCAGTCCCAGTCCAACCAGACTAGCCGACTAAATAATAAAATAATAAAAGAAAGAACGTACGTCATGTACTCCGGCTCCAACCAACAGGTACAAAAGGGAGAGAAAACGCTCCTTTCCATTTGGTGTAACGTCTGCAGCGGCTTGTGGTAGCAAAATCGAACAAACACCATGACGCAGTTGGCAAGTGTCAGCCACGGAAAGAGAGTGACTAGCGTGAAGTACAAGTCCGGGGAGACAATTGAGTACCTCAATTTCTGGCTTCGGGACAACTGCCAATGTGCGGAGTGTTTCAACGGCAGCACATTCCAGCGTGTCCTGGACACATTTGCGGTGCCAGTCGACGTCCACCCAAAGGATGCCAAGTGCGACGATGGAGGCGACAGCTGCTCAATTGAATGGTCAGACGGGCATTCGTCTACCTTCAGCTCCCAGTGGCTCACTAAACACTCCAAAGAGTTCACAGACTTGCCGGCTGAGGCTATAAAGAAGACGTATCCGAGCCAAGTGTTTTGGGACCAGCAGACTATCACTGATAACCTGCCTAGTGTCGATTACAACGACGTCATGGCGAAGTCATGTCCTGAGCTATTCAATAACATCTACAAGTATGGGTTCACTTTCATTAAAAATGTGCCTGCCACTGCTGAAGATACCGAGAATATGCTCAACGCTATGGGCAACAACATCAGATACACCCACTACGGTGGATTCTGGGACTTCACCACCGATCTGGCTATGAAGGACACTGCTTATTCTGAGATCGAGATCCCTTCCCACACTGACGGAACTTACTGGGAGAACACCCCATATTTGCAATTGTTTCATCTATTATTCCACGACGGCGAAGGTGGGAACACAACTTTGGTTGACGGCTTCAAGTGCGCCAAAGACTTTGCGAAAGAGTTCCCTGAGCATTACCAACTTCTGCGCACTCTCAAAGTGGACTGCCATTCCCTCGGTGATATCTACCTGACTCAATCAAAGCCTGTGTTTATTCATAATGAGGATGACGAGTTGGTACAGGTCTCGTGGAACAACTGTGACAGATCCACCAACTTCAAACTGACTGTTGATGAGCAGGAGAAGTTCTATGCAGCTATACGGGCCTGGAATGAGTTGATCCACAGAGATGAGAACGTCTATCATCAAAGACTGCAGCCAGGAACTGCCCTTATCTTTGACAACTGGAGAGCATTGCATGCAAGAATTGGTAAGACCACAGGTAAGAGAAGAATGTGTGGTGCTTACTTCGATAGAGAAGACTTCTACAGCTTCTTGACTCTGAACAACTCTAGTGACAATAATGAATTATTCAGTGCAGTGTGACAACAGCTTGCCTTTCTATACTTTATATATGAGAAATCATTCAAACGTATACACGATTGGTTTTCAGCCATCTCTTGTACTTCTTGTGGCTAACTCTCTTTCGCAGCAACCCCTTGAACAGAGGAGGTAAGTAGCTGCAAACACCAAGGTTAACCAACGCGGTCAAGATGATTAAGAGTTTGAACCCACCAGTGACTTCGGATAGCTGAAATAGACTGAAGAGAAAGGAGTCTGGAGATAAATTCATTAATGACCCAGATAACAGTGAGGCGATGGCAATGTTGAACAAAAACGGAAGGTTCTTGATAGAAGGTTCTCTGTATGGTGGGCCAACCGTGAGAATAATTGCAATGAAGATATACTGGAAGTTCGAATAGAAGAACAGCACTGTATTATCCGAAGATTGAACTGCATCATCGCCGCCAGGTACAGGCTTTATGTACCAGTCTCTTGTTTGGACAAATTTCCAAATGGAGACTTGGAAAACCAACAGGAGAATTATATTGACCATCAAAGGTATCAGTAGCTTTGGAGAGACAAGATTGGCACTAGGTCTCTTTGGAACCACTTCATGGTATGAATTTGACCATGACATGAAGATCGCAATTGGCAAAATCAAGAAAAGATCAATCCATAGGAATTGGAAGTCTCCAAGGTTGGAGCCTCTCTTATATAAGATTGATACCGTAATGAATTGAATAGCGGAGTACAAGGACATGTACTGGAAACAGCTAAAGCTTGTGACCAGAGAGGC